>JAMJFZ010002359.1:0-89533 GCA_026225945.1 Cricetomys ansorgei | reverse complement strand
GCAATATCTGATTTTTGACAAAGGTAAAATGAGAAAACATTTTTGCTAAAATCAAAGAAAAAGAACAGTTATTCCAGATTGAGAAAAAGATAAGAAAATGAAAGTCAACAAACCTACTTGGTTGGACAAAGTTGAGTAGAAGATACAACACAACGAAATGGCTTTTCCAACATGGAAAAAATGGATGGCCTTGTGGATAAACATCTTTTTAAATGTGATGATATAATGGTGCTAAATATTCTGCTAATACAGAAACAGAATGCTTGCCTCTCTGATAGAATAAAATACTATTGAGAAAGATTTACTTACTATATTATACCATGGCGAGCATGTCAATAGAACCAGAAGTAATTGTCATAGACATAGGCAGAAGTGCATGTTAGTGGACTGTGAGGCTTCTCTCAGTCCAATAAAGTTACCAAATAGGCTTAACTACGACACGCATATAACACCATTATATACTAATTGAAAATAGATCTTAGTTGTCAACAAATTTCCCTAATTTTTTTTCTCTTTATCCAAAACTTAGTAACAAGTGGTTTTAACATCCTTAGTTTCTGAGATTATATCTATTTTTATATAATGAACATAGCTGAAAGGTTTTCGTAATCATTGATAGATTCCTGGGTGGGAACAGCTTTTGATAGACACAATTCTTACTTTGGTATGAAATATGTAGATACAATATAGAGTCTAGTAAAATAGTTTCCAATATTTTCAGAAAATACCCAAATATTGGAAGAATTGTACAAACTACATTGCTATCTCTTTATTCCATTTCTTTTATTTTCTTTTTCTTCCCATTTATATTTTTGTGTTGGATATTGTCGATGTAAAAATCTCCTTCTCATTTAAACTCATGGAGCCACAAGTGATCATGGCCTGGATACAAAGATTTAGTTTACCCCAAGGTTTATTTTCCAATGTGGAAGCAGTTCCATGAACTTCTTACAGTTTTATAGAAGACAAAAAGTTATAAGTTAAGGCAAGTTTAACTTTGGAGGGTACATCAAAGAGGCAGGTGAAGCAAGATGAATAAAGTTTTCCTTAGGCCCAAGATACTATCTGATGACATTCTTAGTTTTTTGGATTGGTTTCTATAGAGTAGTCACAAGATATTAGTTCCAATAAAGAGGTAGACAAGGAAAGATTATTCCAGAGGGTCAGAAGTAGTCATAGACAAGGTAACTACTCTCAGGAAATACATTTCAAACTCTCAACAATTCTAAAATTATAATCAATCATTCAATCTCTGCAAACACAGCTTCTTTTCAGAAATTCTTATTCACAAGGTTGAAGATAAGGCATTATATATGTTAAGCATTTGTTCTACCACTGAACTCCAACCTCAGTTGCTTCATTCTTCTTGAAGAATAGCTCATTAATGCACTTTGAGTCTCCAATATGAAGAAAAATACATGGCTTTTGTTTTTGTCTATTCTATACACAGTGTTTCATTGAGTAAATTAATATTTCTTAACTTGAATTGTTGATGTATAAAATATATATTCAACATGAGTTTAAAAACAATATACAAATATATTTATATAGCAAATATATAACACATCATATAAAACAAACATGTATTTATATATTATATATGAATACATGGTATTATTTATTTAGACCTGCTAGTTTCATTGTAGAAAATGAAGACTCTAAGAACACTAACTATGCTATATTATTATAACAAGTTTCTGCAGCTTTGTTTGTAACATTAGTATCATTTATTATTTAATACCTATTTTCAGAGGTTATATGCATATATTTCTAGGCTTTTAAATATTTAAGGAGAGGATACATCAATTTTTTTATTGGTGCTACTGCATCAAATAAACAGCATAATAAAAAAAAAAGTAACGAGCATTTCTAAGTATTTCCAGAAAATCAGGTAGTGCTATCAATATTTCCTATGAAATCTGAAACCAAACGAGGTTTGAATGAACATGAAAATATTTTTAATTATTTTTCTATCAGATACATTTAGTTGTTTTAATATCATATTTCCAATGTTTATAGACTAGGTTGCAAAGCTTTTCATTATATTTTGAAATTTTGAAAATTGAAGTTTATTCTAAGTTTGAAATATGTATTATAATTAAAACTGGGCTATTAAAAAGAAGTCAGTAGTTACTTCACCCAGGTTATGCATACATCCTCTTTTTATTTTCATTGTCTTTAGTGTGTGCCCTGCCAGTTTGTCACTGCACCTGCCATAGTAAAATATCTGATAATTTATATTAATGAACAATCAATGTGGTCAGATGTTTGAAAATGACAAGCACAAACATAGAGTTGAAGATTTCCGGTCATTTGCCTGGAGATGATTTAGCAGAAGTTACTGACTGGTTCTCAAGGCTTTGAACTCACAGCAGTAGCAACTGTTTCTCATAACTGATACACTGTTTCTTTAGGAAAGCATGCTTGCTTCACTTTGTATCAGCTGGACATTACTCAAGATACATAATTTACTGTCATTAAGTATTGTCTGAAGTTCCTTTAGAACACCAAATGGGAAAAGTTTTACTGACTTCAGAGTAAGCTGAAGACTTACCATCTTTGATTCAAGTATAAGACCAAAATGACATCTATTCACTTTTGTTTAATCAGAAAAAACAATTTTTTACATGGTCACTTGTATTTTGCTTGTAGTTATTAAATTAAATCATGGTAAATAACTTGCTGAAAACCATTCAATCAAAATAACTTTTTATTTTAATATTGATGACCAAATTTGCTGTTTCTTGAGGCTGAATTTTGTTGTTTCTAATAACTTTGTTTACAAGGTATCCTTAATGGAGGATCGTCTGGTTCGATAGTAGACACCAAACAATCTATTACTTAATAAATAATTGGGTTGTAATTTAAAGAATTTATTTATAATTAAAAATTGACTCTAAAATCTATACAAATTATTTTAGTTTACTACACTGAATTGAACATTGATTGAAGTTAAAAATGTGAACAATTTAATTTATTTAATCATTGCAGTGAATGGCCCATGTGTAAATCTGCTTTCAAATATCAAGACATGTGAATTCAGTAAAATTGTTTCAGGTAGCAAGAGAAGTAATTTATCTTCATTGAGTGAGATAAACCTAGAGGAAGATGAATAAATATGCTTCTAAATTGTTTATCTTTATGAAAGAAATAACAAAATATAAATGCAATTGTAAAATGATGACTAAATTCAAATACATTTCTTATTTCCTCCAACTATCACAAATAAAGATGCTTAATTATAGTGTCTAGAGAAAATTTTATGAGTTTCTCACAAAGTTTCTACATTACTTGGAATTTTCCACCACTGTGGCTAAATTTTTTTGTATGGCCTTTCTATCTCATTAGTACCTCTCACTCTTGTTTCTTTGACTATTTGTTATAGTAAATCTGGTAAAAATCCCAAGACTAGGAAGGTCATAGTCCCTAAGGGAACCTGCAGTTGTTTGGCTAAATGCTTTCATATAAAATTTTGATTAAAATATTATTAAATCACTTCCCTTTTCTCCTTCCACCAGCCCCTTCCAAGTCCTCTATCTTAAACTCATTCCATGCTTACCCCACTCTCAAACTGATAGCCTTTTCTTTGATTAATATTCATATGTATATATATATATATATAAAATTATATGTATGACATATATTATTCATATATATATGTATATATATGTCAAATAGCTTTCTTAATATTCATGTTCATAGCTTTAGATTTGTACCTGCGGGGGTCTAAGTCCAGCTCTAGTTCCCGCGATGGGTTCCTCAGCTTCCACGAAGGAGGATAAACAACATAAACTGTCAAGTGAGTGCAGTACCTCACTCTTCTATGGGACCCTTAGTTGGCAAGCTTAATGTTCTTTAATAAGACACATAGAATACGTCTTATGGTAATTATGACACGCAAGAGCACTTCTTTAATAATAAAATAAAGAAAGATAAAGAAAAGCAGAGAATAAAATCAAAGAAAATAACAATGTGCACATTAAGGGAATAAAACAAAGTTTCTCTAAGCTAGCAATCCAATTCTCTAGGCCTTGCAATCTATCTTCCTCAGTTAGTTCATTTTTCCTCGTCTCTCCTGTCTGTCTGTCTCTGTCTCTACGTCCGTTGTCCTTGTTCTCGTCTCTTGTGATTCGTCATCTCGTGGTTTTTTTCCAAGACTTTTTCTGTCCCTTAAGTAGCACTGCAGGGATGCTTATCAAAGGGTTGCAGGTGTCAGGTATATCTCAAACAGGAACCAATGCAAAAGGTGTCTCTCCTCTTTACAGCTGCAGGCTTCAAAGTTACTCAGTTATCACCAAAGAGTAAATGATACAATGATTAATTAGTGGATGGTAGGGATGTCACTGCTGATTGCCATTTGCCTTGCACAGATAGTTCAGGGTGCCATGAAGGTGCCAAGGGAGGATTTTATAGTTTTTTAGTTTCTTGTATGTATTTATTCTTCTGGGTCAAAACTCTAAATTTCTAGTCTTTATCTGGTGGCCTGGCTAGGTTGAAGGCTATTTCTCTCTTTAAGTCCTGGGAATGTTTACTTTTAAGTTGGTGCAGGCTTGCTATATTCTTCGTTAGTGAAGGGCTAATTGTCTGCTTGTCTTTCCAGGTGCACTAACTTTCTAACTAAGCTCTCTGGCTTCTATCTATTAAGGCTTATCTCTTCCTGGGAAGATCAGCATTTACTCCAGCACTTGTAATAAACCTGGGTTGCTCTCACGTTCCAGGACTTGGAAGTCCAGATGTGATTACAATTTACTTCTGAATAGCATGGCTGTGTTTCATTCCAGTCCACAGTGGCCAGCTCAGGGATTAATTTTGATATTACTATTAGGCTTATGCAGATCTTATTATTGATGAGAAAACGTATGTCTCCGTACAGTAAAGAAAAGAAAGGGGCAAGGCAGTTAAGGAATTCCAGTTCCCGACAGCGGATGCCCAGGAACTTTGTCAAGCTGAAGCTTCCATAGTCTGGGTAACCTGGATGCCAACATGTACCCTCATTATATTTAGTCAGAGACATTTCTTTTGAAGTGAGTAACAACTATTCAATGAAATATGACTAAATGGCTATGATGAGACACCTATGTTAATCTAATAATTAATGGCCCCCAGCCACTCAAGTGTCAGGCAACATGGGAGAAAAGTGAGCAGGGGGAATATAAGTGCTGAATCTATGTAGGAGTGCTACAAAATAATCTCTTCTAGAAATGACATGATATTACACACATGAACTCATAACAGCTGTGGTTACATTTACAAGAATGACACAAATAAATCCAGTTTAAAATTCCAGCATAGAGAAGACAGTGGACTCAAAAGGCTCCATCCTTAGTTAAGGAATGAGCAGTTGATGGCTGCTGACGAAAAGAGAAGAGTCACTTTTCCATAGATGGTGTGGACACTTGCTGGTTGTCCATGTCTCAGCAGATGATCCTGTATATATGGACGTATATGCAGCACTACTGAACTCATGGTTTTCTATTAAAAAAAAAAAAGTAACGTGAGGTTGAGAGATACACAGATGTTAATGAGACCTGGTGGACATAGAGGAATGAGAGTAGGGTTGATATGATCAAAGCATATTGTATATGCATGTATAAACATTTTGAATAATAAATTCCAAAATATTGCTTAAAAAGTAGAGAAGAAATAAGAATCAGTTGAGGAATTTAGATGTCTTATGGTGCTGCAAGGCTGGACCTTGTAGCTTGATGGAAGTTCTACCAGAGATGTTTGGGATGGTCTGCTGTTTTGTTGTTGTTATTGTATTTGTTTGTTTGTTAGTTTTTGGATGGGGACATGCTTACACTGTTTGGGATATGGTATAAGGATTTCCCTCCAAATTAAAAACTTCCTTCTTGGATTTGTTAAGGAGGTTCACTTGATGTTAACAGGGAAGTGAAACAAAAGAATGTTTTAGAGAAAGTGAAACATTCCATCCTTAAGGAAGTTGTAAGCTATGGAAGTAAGCAAGTCAGTAGCTTCAGGAAGTTAACCCAATTGACTGATTTCACAAGGAATCTCCCTCCCCAAGCATATATAAGCAATTAGGACTTCTGAGACACTTTCAGGCAAGATGAGCTACAGATAAGAGCCTCAGAGGAGCAGAACAATTAGAAGAAAAGACCAGCAGAGACATTTAGAAGAAGCAGAGATGAGCTAATGATCTAAATGGAGGAAATTGGGAGCTTCCTGAAAGAGACAATCTCCAACCTATTGAGGTGCTCAAAAGTTTTTTTTAGTGAGCTCCAGATTTCCAGTTTTTGAGAGTTTCCACCTATACTGTAATTGGTTTTGTTGTTGCAGCTTTTTTTTTTAAGACATCACTGCTTCGATAAATAATCTCTATTTAATTATTTATGCTTCCTCAAGTTTTATTTTGGTTATCTTAATTTGGTTTGTTATTAGTTTCTGTCTTAGTTAACTTTCTTCTTGGTGAGCAAAAAAATACTTTTAAATATTATAATATTTATTGTAGAATCTCTGAAAGAAAGTCAGGACATAAATTCAAGGCAGAACCTGGAGGCAGGCACTGAAGCAGAGACCATGAAGTACCGATGCTTTCTGGCTTGCTCCTTGTGGTCTATTCATCGTTCTTTCCCATGCAACCTGCATAAGGGTGACACTGCTCAGAATTTGTTAGGCTTTCCCTTATCAATAATTAATTAAAGAGCACTCAGAGACATGCCTACAGTCTAAGTTTATGGAGGCATTTTATCAACTCAGAGGTCTTTTTCTCAAATGATTCAGCTTGTGTCAAACTAACCAAAACCTACCAATGTATTTCTGTATCTGGGATGAGCAGACATTGGTTTATTGGTTCTGTGAAAAATCATCACAGAACAAATGATTACCTGTAAATTGCTAATTATTTCTTACCTAGAGCTAGTTGATAATGCACTAAATATTACATATTATCAGCATTTGTCACCCCCTATATTTGTCATCTTTGTGTGTATCTGATTTCATTTGCACATGGTTACCATAGACATACTTGATACCATTTGCTTCTTAGCATTTTCAGATCTCAACCTCAGCAATGTTTCTATGACACCGTTGGATCAGGAGAACAGACAGATCTTTCTAGAAACCCTCTGCAGAAATTATTCACTTCTATTTAGCTGTATAATCTAATGCTACCTAACTCTCCCTCTGATCACCTTAATCAGAACACCCAGAAATTCTCCTTTACTTCATCCCACCTGAAAAGACTTCTTATGTAATTATCTACTTTTCTTCTGCTTTCTTAAAGATAATCCTACAGCATCCTGAAATACTTTCATGTGTTTTTTGCTTATGCTATAGACATATTTACATACTAAAAATCCTGAATACAGTAATATTTCTATATGTTTACAAGAATTTTTTGCTATATGCTTTTTGACTGCAAAAGCAACATGATCTCTTGTTTCAAGCTCCTTTGACCATGACTGTCCCATTATGACGTATTTGAACTGTGAACCAGAAAAATCCATTCTCATTTAAATTGCTTTTGTCCTAGTGTTTTTTTTCACAGCATCAGGAAGGAAATCAAGACAACCAACTCTGATCAACTCTGACTTGTCTATTCTATATAACAATTAGAAACTTAAAATAGTTCTTTTTTTTTTTCAATGTTTCAGGAAATCAAAGCAAATTACCAGATAATCTAGGTAAAGAAGTGTTATATAAGTTCAGAAAATAGGCAGGGAAATCATGTTTCTACAGTATGTTATAGTGTATTTATAGAAGCTATAACAATATTTGACATATTGATATTTTACATTTAAGCACAAGTTTTAACAAGAGCTGAAAAAACAGATGCTCTGTGATGTCTCTGTTCCTTTTGTGCTCTCAATATCCTGGAGGATTTTTTTGGAAAATATAACTCTGATGGCATCATATTCTACCTTGTTAATTCATGTCTTTTACATCTATATAAACAAGAAGATGAAAAATAACATCATTCCTTACATGGATATACATATCAGTTCAGTTTACAGAGAAAACTGTCCCCATTCCTGTACAGCTGATTGTTGTATTAATACCATCAAGAATTAAAGTAGAGCACAGATGATGTTTTGATGGTATATCAACACCTTCATATGATATCATAAAATTATCTTACACAGAGTAAGAAATAATAATGTATTGAAAGTAGATTTTGTGGTTTATGCAATGCATATGAAACCATTATATTTACAACAGAAGTATATTAGGTTAAATGTACAAAGTGATTAAATGAATTCTGAACTATCATTCAAAAGCTGAAATTATTTGAGAGTATAATAACAGCTGAGGAAATTAAACACTCACAACTCTTAGTTATTTAGTATTTAGTCTTTTTCAAGACATAGGAAGGGATATTAAAGTCTATGTTCTAATTACCATATGTAAGAAGTGTACTTTCTTGGTACATACAATGGTAGTACAATGATACATACAGTGGTAATGGTCAAATTTTAACTGAAAGGAAAAGTACTGTGTGACTGAATTTAATTTTTTTCAAAATCCTGTTTTTATTAAAACACTTAGGAATAAATGCTGCATATTACAAGTATTTTGTAAATATTACAAAAATGATAGATGTAATCCCTCTCTTCTTGTGAGAATTGATTTCTAGTCAACAAAACTACAGGAGAAAGGTTAGAAAGGTTTTATGTTGAATGAAATAAGTAATTCATTAATTACATAATAATTAGCCTTTTCATATGAAGCAATAAAATGTGATCTAGATATCTAGATTCAGAAACATATTGCTAAACTGAAGAGAAGCAAAATTAAATAAAATGTAAAGGTAAATCTAAGGACCAAAAGCTATTATGTAGCACACTGTAGAAGAGATGATTGAGACAACTGTAAGTCCTTGACAATACATTTCCATAGCTCGTTTTTTTTTGGCTTTAAATTCCCTAGAGTCTCTCTTGTTTTGTACAGCCCTAACTCAACTAACTGGTATAGAAAACAACATGGAAAGAGGAGGAGAGAGTTCTCAAACCATGGACATGTAAAAATTTTGATTAGCGACAACAAATTTTATACAATTTATCACATAAATAGATCAGTAATTTTGGAATCTTATAATCTTTTTACCTCTTCTGTGACTTTCCTTAGCTTTGCTTGTAGGGTTTGCATCAAAGATATATTAATTGGTGTTCTGCACCACATGAACACATGTTCTCTTCATTTTGACCAGTTGCAAGTCTCTTTAAGAGTCTTCGTATCCTTTAAAATGAAGCTTTTTTAAATAAGTGATTTGTGGGTATAAAGATAAGTATTTAGGACACATCTAGAAATTATACTGATTTAAGAAAATGGTAGTAATTGATTCTTCTCTAGGGCCTATGTCCAGGTTTTAGAGGATACCAAAAAGAAGCTACTGCAAAGAACAAATCCTATTTGCTTTGTCTCAATCTCTTCAGTTAAGTTTTCTTACGAAAGAAAGTGTTTTTGTTCCTGTGCTTCTTCAGCTAGTGTGTTGACATAGATTATTTTGACATAACATTTAAAGAGAATTCAACTTCATAGGCTTTTAGGTGAAAAGGTGGTCCATTTCAGGCATCTGGGAATATACTTGTAAAATACTGTTACATTTAAAACCAAGACCCTACGTTATACATTGACTATATAATTCATATACACATATGAATACTTAATTTTCCATAATGCTCATTTGAACACTAGATGCACACATTTACATATGTGGATAGTTTTGACAGATCTTTTTATTAAAAAATAACAGTGATAGATGTCATCACTAACTTGCCAGAGTTATCTTTGAATGTCTAGAGTCAGTTAAAGAATGATTATGGGAACACTTTCCCCAAAGACTAATTTCACAGGAAAGGCTTACTTCACCATTTGAACACAACTGATATGAGGTATATTTCAAGAATTGGAAAGCTAACTTAGGTTATTTTAAACAAAACTCTACTTTTCACTTAAATTTGAATAAGCATAGTGTTATTGCAACCAAAATTTCCTTACATAAAAATAGCAACCAATTGGTCTGCCAATTCAAAGAAATACCTTATATTCCTGAATAAACATAAAATCTCTTTTGTTTATAAAAAGTACTTTATCTCTCTTCCATTTCATTACATGGTATAATAAAAGAACACATACATAAAACCTATGATCCAGTTAGATTGATTGTGTGTGTGTGTGTGTGTGTGTGTGTGCATACATATATATACATAATTCATTTATATTATATATGAATAAGTATATACATAAATATGTGTTTACTTTAAAAACAATATTTAATGTAATTGTTTTCATCTATTTTGGGGAGTAGTAGTTTGTCTTGTATGTGGTACACATTCTTGGAACCAAAGAGTTACATGATGAGTATCATATTTACTGAAATGTGAAATCTTTGCATTTATAATCAGTTTTGACCATTTACCTATCTAGACTCATAGGTGACAAAGTCAATGTAGCTTAAACAGTAAAATTACATCTTAGCAATTGTAATATGTTATATCCTACAAAACTGCTGAAATGAATTTAAAGGTAACAAAATACCTTTAGAAAATTATTTATATGAAATAGTAAATAAGTAAACAGTAAATAAGCTCCATATCTTGTGGTATCTTTGTTCTACTAATAGTCTTAGTTATTGTAATTTACTCAAAATATTGAATTGAAGGAGCATGGTTCATAAACCAAATGATGAAATATAGTATTTTTGAAAAGGCAAAGACACCTTTCTAACAGTAAGAGAAAGTGAAAGATTTCCTCTTTTATTCTAGATAAGTAATTTCAAGAATAAAAGTTGTTTCATGCTTAAACATTTTCAATTTATCTGAGATTTCGCATATCAATCAACAAATTTCAAATTTCAATCTTACTCCTATTAGGATTTTGCAACTATGTGTCCTGAATTCCAACAAATACTTCATTTTCCTTAGGTTCTTTTCTTAAAAGAAAAAGAGTCAGAGAGGGATGAGAATGAGAGAAAGAGAGAGAGAGAGAGAGAGAGAGAGAGGTATTAAATATACTTCTCATAGAAAGCAAGGTGCTATCAAAACAAAAAAACCAAAAATACAAATAAAACCCAACTTACTTCAGGACAAAATCAAAATGCATTTACATTTATGTAAAAACAAATAATCAGTACATATTACTAATACCAATATAAATATAAATATGTTTAAAAGATTCATTATTGCACCAATAAGCTAAGAATTTAAAATGCAAAATGTAATCTCTAGTATCATTGAAAATGATGCTTTACAATATCAATTTGATAATTAATAAGTGAATCAAACTCCATAAATTATGTTATATAATAGGCCATCAAAGGATAAATACTTTGTGAAAAATATGTTTTAAATTTCAGATTCTAATGAATTTAGTATATTGATTCCAAGATACATGCATGCATATGAGGTTTCATAGCTTAATTTTTAATATGATTGTCTAAAGTGATATAGAGGAATATTTGCAAGTAAAATTCTTTTATTTATTTTTATCTACAATTGCACCAATTAAAGCAGAATTTCTCTTTAAATATTCATAAGTGGAGCATTTCTGAGTAATATTGAGAAATACAACAAATGACAGGCTGATTTTTATGCAACTATGCAATTAAAATAATTTTCTCTGGCTGTTTTCACAGAATAGCAATCGTACTACCTCATTCTTTACAATTTCATGTTGATGTCTAATTCATTAAAGCAATATTCCTTTACTTTTTTATGTAGAAATAATTTGGGAATAATGGAAAATTCAGTTTACATTAATTGTAAAATAAAGATGAGCCAAATGAAGATGAATGCAATTCTAAGTGCAAATGAAAAAGTAAGAAAATAGTACTGTAATTTAAGCTTTCTCTTGTGCTTGCTTTTCAACATAGCTATTGCTATACCTCAGAACACTATTTGAATGTGCCATTTTTCAACTGTGTGCATCTAGAATTATTTGAAACTAGACTTTCAAGAAAGTGTTACCAATAAATGAATTATATTGTGTAGAGGAACTTTAATCATTTAATACAGGCTGATCTAGCAACGAATGACATGGAAAGGCTTGTGTGATAATGAGGAAGGGGATCACAGTCAAAGGCCTGTATGAAGGGATCACATTCAAAGGGCTGTGTGATCTGGATGAAATGCTCTTAAGCATTAAGCATAATGTCTTTATCCCAAAATTTGAGATTGAATCAGAGGAAAGGCTGAGAAGGAGAACATGCTCAATTCTCAGGACAGAAAAGGAGGCTCTCATCTCACAGTCAGTTCAGAAGAAAGAGTTAGTTCAGCTGGTCAGTTCAGATAGGTCAGAAGGACAAGTTGAGAAAAGTTGGAGAGTTAGTTCAATAAGGCAGTTTGAGTATATTCAGCTCACAGAAGGAAAAGCTGAAAGAACAGAGCCATTTCAGAATAGGCAGAGAAAAATCAGAGTCAGAAGAAGACCATTTACAGTTTACAGTTCACAATACAGATTAGAAAGAAAAGAAGTTGTTTAGAGGACAACTAGTCAGAGTGAACCCAGTCAGTAGTCTGGGTTCTCAGTCAATCTCAGAGGCTGAAACATTCTAGGTTTAGTTTTGGAGATTAGTTTGTATGGAGGCTAAATCTTTCTAGGTCTAAGCTTAAGATTACATTTTATGGAGGATGAAACCCTCATGGGCTGGAAATTGAATTATCAAAGAATAAACTGCCTTTACCATGATCCAACAAGAATAAATAATAACAAATCAATGCATATATTTATGGTTATATCATTGTTGGTATTTTGTCCAGTAACCTTTGAAACTTTATAGCATTCACACTTGTCAGATTTTTAGACCATTGCCACTATATTTCTATTTAGTGTTTTACTGTTAATCACTGATTCACCCTGATAAGAAAAAATTATGTATTTTGCACTTATTTTTTTTGAAAGAAAAAATATTTGAGCATCTAACAGAAAACATACAATTTAATCTTGCTTTCAACATTTTAGAGACAAGGAGTAAATTATGTGAGCTAAACCAAAGAATTTTTTGTTCAGTGTGTTTGTATTGAATGATTATTGAATGCTTACCTAATGTCAATTCCATGAAATACAATAGATAATTAAAGACATAATGGAAAACAATAGTCAATATAATTCACGGTAGTAAAACAAGTATTTAGAAAATATGCAAATGTTGGAACTTAATAAACACTTTGACTTTGAGCAATGGCAGTTTTCATTAAAACATGTGAAAAGGGCGTCTAAAATTAGAATGGTTAATTGTGTCATCTTGATGGAGATATAATTCTTTGCACATAAGAATATAATTTTATATAGTTAATGTTGATTAAAAAAGAACATTAAGAGTGGCAGATGTTCCAAAAGATCATCACTTTAACAGTCATAAAATTTAAAGGGACAGCAAATTTAAATATAGTGAAGAAGAGTAAAAAAGTACTTGATACTGATTTAAAAGTTATTTATGGGTATTTATGGGTGTTTAATATAAAATAAAAACTAAAATGAGACCTGAATTTGTGGACTACATAATCTTATGCTAATTTATTAATATAATATATATTAGAGAATAATTGTTTTTTTTTTTTCTTTCTGGGATTCCAAAGGATTCCCAAGTATTCTTCCTATCTTTTTATATCTTCGATTTAGAGTGGCTACCCCCAGGAGCAAGCACACAAATTAAAGCAGACTGAAAGTGTTCAGGTGATACAGAACCAAAAAAGAAAAATTACCAGTAGGAATACTTGTATCTGGCAAACTGAATTTCAGGATTTCATTCAGAAGTTCAGAAACATTTCATTCTATGATATCCCCAAAACACTTTAATTCCTTTAAAACACTTAACAGATTAGATGAATAGGAGCATTCTGAATATTTCATGACAATGAAATATTTACACTGGATTTTGTATTCAGTAATATAAATCTATTTTTAGGTATTATAGATATCAAAAATCAGTGGTTTTCATTGCAAAAGAAAAGTGAGGTTAATTACATTTATCTCATTATTTTAAACTTGTTAATGTAATTACAAATTAATCCTTTAAAGAGAAAATAAAAAATGGATTGTATATATTAAAATATTCTAAAGGATAAACCAGGGAGGAAGATTGGCAGATTAAGACACTTCCTACAAAGCACAATCATCTGAGTAGTGTCCCTAAGACCTATAGAGTAAAAAGAAAAAGCAACTCCTATAAGTGGTCCTCTCTCTGCCAGATATCATACATACACACACACACACACACACAAAAAAAAAAAAAAAAAAAAAAAAAACCAAATAAATATAATAAGAAAAGTTTTAAATAGTCTGAAGGTAACAAATTTTATTAAAATAGTTATTGCATTTATGACTCAGTAAGTCAAGAAAAAATAAATACAGCTCATTAGGATCCTGGATAAATGTATAGTGAATGAGACATAAAAGTAAGACAATTACATGAGCATATTGCATAGGTAGTGGTTAGTAAAAATTGTTTAATTTTTCTGAACTCTAAGAAAAGCTAAGCTGCTATCCAAATACCATTTATAGAGAGAAAAAAGAAAACCAAAATAGAAAATTAGACTTTACTAAGAAAATATTGTATTTCAGGGAAACAGATCAATGAGGGTCAGTTGCACTATGTCAGGACAATGACAAAGGCAGAGAGTAAAATTGTTGATTCAGGTCAAAAGCATTTATTTTTTGCCTAGTTCAATCCCTGGTCCTTAGTCCAGGAGCCCTAGAGTGATTCAGCCTCTATACAATCTAATCTTAAACCTAGAACTGGTGGGCTTCATTCTCCATTATGTAAATGAATGCTTTACCAAAGAAGCTTGTTGTGTGGTAAAACCCCTCCCCTTTAGGGTTTCATGCCACTTGGATTCCTGGGAACAGCTTGGAGGGAGGTATATAAGAGAGAAAATGACAGTTGGAAAGCTGTTGGGAAAGAGACAGAGGAAGATTGAGCAGAGTTAGCTGTGTTGTGTCAGGAAAAGTGAATTCCAAAAGCTGATGGTAAGAAAGCAGGCAGAAGCAAGGCTCAGATAAAGAGAGAGAGTTTTAGAAAATAAGAAAGAAGGCAGACAGTTGCTGGGAAGCCTCAGAGACAGATTAAGGGTTTCCTTTAATCTGTTTAAAAGTTACCAGTTAGAAATCTTTCAGCTGGGAACAACTGGGCTGAGTCAAGTTACTATGAAAAAATAATAGTTAGCAGCCTTTGAGAGACCTGACCCAAATGGCAGAAAACAGCTACCCATATACCTTTTTAAAAGAAAAAAACCCTCTTATACCATACAATCTAAAATGTTTAAGCCTCCAATGACTTACTGCTTACTAAGCCATTCTGACTAGCTCCTTTTGAACTCAAAGCTGTACTGAACTCAACTAACATCTGGTTCAACTCATTTCCTCTTCTGGCTCAAACCCCTCTTCTCTGAGCTGCCTTGTTCAAACTGACCTTCTGAGCCAGCTGATTGTTTCTGATCTAACTCTTCTGACTCAGGCTGACTACTGTAACTTCTCTGGCTGCTCTGCTAGGCTTCAAAGTGACTCACTCTTCCTTCTGATACTCTTTCTGCCAAACTGCCTTTGTGTCTCTGCCTTAGACTCCTTCTATTGCTTCTGCCTCTGGCTCTTATCCTGTATGCTTCTGTCTGCCCCAGTCTGACTGCTTCTATTGCCTCTGTTTTATCTGCACTGTGTTATTCTCATCCTGCTCAGACTGAACTGAGAGTCTGCTTTTCTTTTGTGAGAGCTAGTCATATCCTCACTCTGACTCACTCTGTCACCTTTTCCTCTGATTGATCACTTTGCCTGCCCTTCATTCTGACTCATTTCAGATGTTACTTCCTATCTGACACTGACTTCTTCTGAGTTCTGCTTCCTGTCTCTCAAGTGCTGGGATTAAAGGCATGGACCACCCCTTGCCTTCTAAACAATGGTATTAAAGATATGTGCTACCACAACTTTTTGAATATTGGGATTAAAGGTGTGTACCAACATTCTACCCTAGAGCAGCCATGCTGATGGATTAAAAGATTAAATATTCCTCTACAAAAGTGGACAGCATCAGCTTCTCAACAGAAGATAGTCCTTGATACTTAACTAGGATATAAGAACCATATCCAAATTACTGTGCATTGAAAACTTTCCAAGGACCACCATAAGGGCCACCAACCTTGAACAATATTCACTTTTAATAAGGTGTAATGGTCTAATTATGGATGATAATATTTGTATTAAACTTGAAAAATAATTTTTAAAGATTCATCACTGAAGAAAATTAGAAATAGAAACATTGGGATTGTGATATTTACAGGAAATTTACTTATTACTTATTATATACAGGGAAAATAAAACAAGCAGAAAGATAACATGCTATTTTCAGTTCTCTTACTATCTGTGCAGACTGTGTGAGCATTTCCTAGGAATAGCTAGAAGTTATAAGGAATTCTGAAAGCATAAACTGAGGGACTGAGTGTACTTTGCTCATGCTTCTGAGGTTAAAAACTTTTTGACATTTTATACTTTGGATTGTGGAAACCTTAGAATAATGGATGAATCCTATTTACACTGGATGGTGAAGATTAATGAAATGGTGTCTTAGAAACAGTAGGTCAGTGAATATCTTTTACAACTACACGGGGTTCATTTTTCAACTTACAAAAATACATAATTTTATTATTTCTTAGTACAAAAGAAAACTCAAGGTAAGCAAGAAGAGGTACAATTATCTAAAAAGATAAAACAATATTGTAGTCCATACATATATTAGTTTTATGAAAACTCCAACTTCTGAATTAGTAATTTTAAAATATGTAATAAAGGTTAATAATGGAAACACAAGCCAAGATGTCTTCTGCCCCTTATAGGAGATACCAGATATTTAATAAAAGAGATAAAGGATCGTATAATTGGACAATGTATATTGTTTTGTAAATATATTCCATGACATATAGAAAGCATTAAACAAAATAAAATTTTTAATTACTTAGGGATTAGGATAGTCACTATTTTCACATATCTATTAGTATGCAGAACACTGTCAGTTAATTTTGCTTCAAAAATATTAATTCAAAATATACCCTAAAATACATGGGTTTCTAATATCTTGTTTAACTTATAGTTAGTAACACTCAATTAGGTTTTTCAAGTTTGGTACCATAAAGGATTTCCCTTGCCCTCAAAACAAACCAATGGGCATGCTAATTACTAATCCCCGCACATTTTAAACATGTGTTGAAACATCACACCACACATCAAGAACATGAAACTGAAAAAGGAAGTTCAGAAGATCCATACCCCTTGTTCATTTAAATCATCAAAACCACAAGTTTTTTTCAACCTGGATAGTCACTCTAATTTTTTAAGACTTTTCCATATTTACTGTATTTTCTAGTAAATTTTTTAAACCATGGTGACTCATGGTGACACACAGCCAGCTGTAAGTCTATTCCAGGGGATACCACACCTTCTTCTGACCTGCATGAACATCAGGTACACAAATGGTGCACACATATAAATGCAGTCAAAACACTAACACATATTCTACAAAATAAGTAATCATTTGTAAATGGCTAGTTCATTGTCACAAAATGTGTAAGAATGGACCAATAGATATCTTCTAGATGTTGATATTTTCTTCACAATCCTTAAAATATATTCCTTTAAAGTCACATTAATCCAAATTGTGACATATATCTATTAGCTAGCTTTATGCTAGTTAAGCAGCCACTAGTCTGGGAAGAAAGAACATGCAAATTCAGTAGTCAGTACAGAAATTCAAATATCAGTATGTAAAGAGTCAGGTGAAATAAATACTGTCTTCGATGATGATTTTGTACATAGTAATTTCTACAAAAACATTCCAAGTTTTTTATATGTTCTTCCTTCTTATATCAATTCTTTTTGTGGAGTGGGTGTGGTGTCATTTCATTATAAGCCTAGATGGCCTGAAATTTGCCAGTGTAATATCAATACTGTACTATATTAAGAGCTGTATAAAATATATTTAAATTATATCTAGCTTCACTCCTACTTTCCAGTTATTCGTAGATCCCCTCTCAAATCCCATTACAAATTTCATGTCATTTTCTTCATTTTTCTTTAACGCACAGACTTCAACTGGTGCTGCACATATGTAACTGTACATGCGGAACAACCCTTAAAGCATAGATAACCTATTATGGGACAGAACCATAATAAACTCTTTTTTCCTATCAGTCATCAACTACTCGTCAACTATTTGCTAGGCCAGAAATAATTTTATGCCCAGTAATTTTTTTAAGGATGTACGGGTACAGAGATTATAAGTCCTAGAGGAGAAAATACTAATATTTTGATAAATATAACCATGATGAAATATTAACTGGCTTAATCTTGTACAAATCTTTTCAGCTTTCAATGAAGCTGCTACAAGTTCATGGGTACAATGATCCTGTCATGCCCAGAAGACACTATTTCCCAATAGTATCTATAAGGCAGTTTAATACTAGATATATTTAGCCAAATATTAATAGCATGTTTTCCTGTAAGTCTTATGCTCTCTGCAACCACAAATTCTTGAAAGATTTATCTCCACTTGGCATAAGAATATTACTGGCCTAGCAAAATATCAATAGAAGATTCTCTTTGTAGATTCATGGCCTCATTAGCCCTGGAAAGTTGGATATGTTTCTAGTATCTAATATGGTTTTCATTCTGTTGAGTAGTCCTTAAGTTCAAATACACAGCTCTGATTACCACCAACATGTGAATGCCACTTACTACATCTTTATGGATATCTTGCCATGTTGGTCCTTATTGTGGTTCATGAGTATTACTTTTCTATCTTGATCTCCTCTTATCCAGTTCTCACTCCTATTCTTTTTTTCCATTTTCCACTTTATATTATCTCTATCCTGTTATCCTCTTATCAAATCCCACAGATACTGACATTGTCTCTTTATACTTACCAGTTCTTTTGTTTGTTTTTGTTTTTGTTTTTGTTTTTTGTTTTGTTTCGTTTTGTTTTTTGTTCCTCCATAACACTGTGGTATGGCAAAACCTTTCCTGGGGTGACATAATACAAATGTCTATTCACCTTAGATAAGAAACCATGATAGACCAAAGGTATGGATACTTCCAAAGTTCAACTTGGTGAACTAAAAAGTTTTATTGAGGTTACTTACAGGAATATAGATGTTTACTTACAGGAACAAAAATGGATCAAACAGCTGCATCACTAAGCCCATTCCCAGCATGGGGGACAGGTCACAAAGCTTGGAACCTGGACCTGCATAGCTTGCAGGAAGCTCAACAGGTTAGAGAATGTCCTTTGAGGAGCCTCAATTTGTCTAAACCTCTTCCAGGAAGCTCAACTTACACCATAGGAAGTTTCTGCTTCTTATGGTATGTGGTCTAGTCTCAGAGTCTTCTCTTGTGCTTGTCTAAGACACTTCTTTAGTGATTAGTTTTGTTCAGTCTTAGTGGGTCACTCAACTGTTATTGCATACTCTGGCAGGGAGGCTCATAGTGAATCTGGTCAGTTTCAGGATATTCCTGAAGATGTTTTGAGTTACGTACAAGTTTAAGGAGATTTAGAAATTCAGAAAATCATATTGGAATATTTTCAAAAATTTTATGTTCCAATAAATTAGACAAACTTACAGAAGTGTATGAATGTATAAAGAATCTGAATCATCAGTGCTAAAAACAACACATCAATAATTTTAAAAGAATCATATTTGTAGTGCCTCTGCAACATGCAGAGTTGGCAGTCTGCTAAGTCCATATTCCACAGAGCCTGTAGTTTGCAGTCTGGGGCTGCCACATCAGTGGAGGACCTCACTCCCTACATGCCTCTCTCTACAAACTGAATGAGGGGCCTGGGCTCCAGCTCCAAACCCCTCAGCAGTCCACAGCTGGGGCTCTGTATACTCCTTCATGGAGCTCCATGGAGCTCTACCTCCACCCCACCCCTTGCCAGCCTCAGCCATCCTGGCCCACCCTGCTCCAGGTGCCCAGCAGTCAAGCTACCTTTGCAGGCTATGGGCTATTTCATGGTAAATCCTGCAGGCAGCCATGGCAGCAGGAGGACCAAGGTGAGGATGGGGCTGCTGACTGCCTGTTCCTAGCACAGAATGTAAACATATTGCCATTTATGTTTCTGTCCTGGAGCAAACCTTATTTTTTCCTAGCAGTCTGTGCCCTCCTGCTGATAACTCCCTCTTGGGGCTGTTACTTCTCTCCCTTGCTATCCTGCTAAGTGAAAGAAAAGTGCACAACACCACACAATAGGCAGTAGGGCCTCATGCAAGGGGTTTATTGGGGCAGGGTGAGACACAAAGTGTCTGCTTTTGAGTGGAGGGAAGAAGAAAGAGAGAGAGAGGGGAGAGGGGGAGAGGGAGAGAGACAACAGAGGAAGAGAAGCAGAGAGAGGCCAGTGTGTGTGTGTGTGTGTGTGTGTGTGTGTGTGTGTGTGAGAGAGAGAGAGAGAGAGAGAGAGAGAGAGAGAGAGAATGAACCAGAGAGAGGGGTCCAAAGAGGAGAGAGAAATGCCAGATAGAGAGAGAGAGAGACAGAGAGAGAGAGATCCAAACAGGAGGAGCTTGAGCTCACAGGGATTATATGGGACTGATGACTGCAGGACAGGTACCTATCTCGGGGCAGTTACAGGGGTGGTACCTGACCAGAGGGTAGGGAGTATCAGGAGCATGGGGAATGGGCAAGCTCCAGAGAAGGAGCTCTGGCCAATTCATAACATTCCCCTCTTTTTGTTATTAAAAAGGCAAGAAGCCTGACTGTAAGGTAGGAATGGGGGCAAGTTGACTTGTCCAGGCTCTGTAGCCAGAAAAAAAAAAATCAGGAGTGGGCAATTTATTGTATCCAATTAGGGCAATAGTGATGTAGTCCTTTGATGGCTGACATTAGACAGAACAATCTGAGCTAATGGATCTGTCTATTGATATATCTAGGTTTCTTTGGGTTTTAAATAAGTACCTCTTTTGGTATGCCAATAGGCATCATAAGTTATATCCCTCCAATGTCAGGGAGTTTTCTTTTGACTAAAAGTTCCAGCATGAGGGAATTGGACATCGTTCTCTTAGACTGCTTCCTGCTGAAAATGGGTCATAGTAGAGTCAGGGTCCCAGAAGGCTGGTAATTTAGTCAAAAGTTGGGAGGGGGTCAGGCAATGGGGTATTCTTCAGAAGCATCTGGTTCACTGATCCAGCTGAGTGGACAGGAATAGGCATGGCATCTGCTGACCTGGTCTGGTCTGTATCAGTTCTCAGCAAGTCTAGCACTTGTAGCTGTTTGGAGTGCACAGCTGATTTTGTGTGTCAGTCACCCGAATAGAAATCTGTTGAAACATATGCTTGGAACAGAGGTTATGTTTAGGAGACTTAAAGGAAAATCCTACATTTGGAACTTTATCTCCATAGTTTTGGCAGTGGGGAGGGGAAGGTTTCCCAAGTCCAGGGAAGAGAGAGATGAATCATACCCTCATGAGTGAGCAGACACAGACTTACATCTGGAGTCTGACCTGTAGGAGGTGGATCCAAGTCGACTTCCTGAAGCTCACAAGAAATTTAATTTATAAAAAGAGAGATACTTTAGCTTGCCATTATCATTTGTACCGAAGTGTTGACACATACCTTCAAGTCATAGCAAATGGCATGTGCTGAAATACATATTATAGAGAAAGAAGCTAATAAAACAGTTGGAACAAATTTATAAATGGAGCAGATCCATACCTTTGAGTCATCAAAAGCCATGACCCTGGGACAGAATGAGCATTTTGTGCATTTAGAGTGTTGGGTATACAAACTGGACAGAAACATTATAGCCTGGTGAGAAGCATCCCCACATCTAAATTTGAAGACAAAATATAGGAACCAAAGGAATTTTAAAATCCTGTAATAGTAGTACCAGTTTATCAGAAAGATTAAGAACACTTATACAGAGTTTTGTCAATTTTAAACCTCTGAGCCTTTGATATCAAAATATAATCAATCATTTATATATCTTAATACCTTTATAAATTGTATCTAAATATCTTTTTTTTGGTTTTCAGAACTTGTATAGACTTTTAACTCATCATGGAGCTGGTAAATGTTTGTTACTCCTAAAACTATCCTTAGTCGTCAAGCCATCAGAGATTGAGGAAGGATAAATTATAGAATCTAGATGGTCTGTGTATTAATTAAACATGACAGAGATCCATCACCTAGCAGTCCTCTGAGGCTCCTTTGGTTCGCTGGGGAAGACGTCATCTGATATGCAGGAGCTGAATAATATTTGATCTCAAGCTGTCAGACAAAATGGTATAGGACTCTGGCTGCCCAGGTCTGATGTTTTTTCCTGTGGGAAGGACTAAGGGAAACTGGTCTTACCCTGGCTAAGTAGAGTAAAGCAGCTAACCCAAACATGTCCACAGTTAGTGCAGAGCCTGGTAGCAGGTGAGGCATAGGACAGTTTTGCCCAGTGATTAGCTTACCACGATCTGGGTGGATTATTCATTGAAGAGCTCTATTAACTTCTTGGAGACCTCGAGGTTTACCATTTAGAAATGGCCATTGTTTATTGTGAAAAGTTTAAATATTTAAATGCCGCATTCAGCAGATCTCTGGAAGATTTGAGGACCACAATCTATCTCTCGGGTATGTCTATAATATACGACGTATATCTATAATATTAAGCAAATATTTGCTTTCAGTTGCTCATTTTAGACTTAAACCTAAAAACATACATAGGGAGCCAAATGAAGTTCACTTTTAATTAATATACCACAGGAGGCCGAATAAAACTTATTTTTGGAATTAATTGTATCAGTACTCTGCATAATTATAAGTATATATTTGAAAACACTGAAGAATCTTAGCACTCTATACTATAGGCATATGTCTGTGTCTGAACACATTAAAGAATCTTAGTTAGCACTCTGTATGATTATAAGTATATATAACTAATTATAAATGATACTAATACCCACTACTAATCAGTTATAGTCATTATTAACTCTCATATTATATAATATAGTCTTATGAAGAATAGGATTAGGATGTTACGAATTAGAATGTTACAGATAATAATGTCAATTTAACATCATCAATTAATACAGTGTACAATTATAGAATATCAGATTTTTTTTTCATAACTCAAATTATAACCTGAATTGATTCCAGGAATTTGTAAACCTTAGTTGATGTTGGACAGAGTTAGTAAAAGCAGAAGTGGTTATAAACACATTAAGGATGACCTTAAAAGTGGGAAGAGAATAATAAATGCATCATAATATTAAACAGTTTAAAAACAGTTTATACATTTAAAATGTACCATAGTTTTATAAATTTAAAAGTTGTTAATCTTTAAGAGTATTAATTTCACCATTTACTCTTAAAATCTAAAATCTCTGAGCTGTGTTTCTGTTATATCAAAAATAAAATACTCTTTTACTTAAAGAGAGAAACAGCAATAACAACCCAATAAGATCCATCATCTGTTGATTCTTACATTAAAAGCATGTTGTTTCTTTAAGAATATTAATTTCACCATTTACTCTTAAAATCTAAAATCTCTCTTCTGAGTTCCTATAATATCAAAAGTAAAATACCCTTTTACTTAAAGAGAGAAACAGTAATCACAATCAATCCAAACCTTCTGTTGATTCTTCATTACAAGCACATGCCCCCCCCCCACTCTTTTTTTTTAAAGATTGGAAAATCCAAGATGACATTGGTCCACGTGGGTGGTGTAAGAATCACGAATATAGTTTAGGAAAAGCTTTAGAGTTAGACTAACAAAAGGAAAGAGAAAGATTTTAAAGGAGAGAGAAAAACAAGACCAAATGGGTGTTTCCTTTATTTTAGAGGATTATTATCAGAGGGCCAGCTGGCTGAATAGTGTCAGGAGGAAGAGGTTTGGAGCAGCCAGCTGGGGATTAGAGTATATCCTCATTACCAAGAGTAGGAAATAGGGAACAGGGGATTGAGTCTGGTAAGAGAGCAACTCACTAGCTGGGTCGAAGAGAGTGAAAGAGTCATCTGGTTTGGACTTAATAGCTAGGAGGACTTGGGTAGGGGAATAAGAAGAGCAGAGGGAGGAGTTAGAACATAGGTAAGAAAATGCTTGTATGTAGGGAACCTATATCCACTTGCTGGACCGCTGGTAGAAATTAAACAGAACCCAAATAATATTGGGATCCAAAGTGCCATTACATGGCCATTTAGATTGATTTTTCTAAGGGATATTGAGGCCAGATTTTTGTGGAAAGTCTGATAAGTGACATCCCAAGAGGGTGTCAGACGGTATAGACAGCTTGTTCCCATAGGTAGGAGACAGTTCAGCTCAGGGCCTAAGGGGGGCGTCCCCCAAGCTTAGTGTGAACTAGGACATTGCAGAGAGAAAGATCTGCAATGTCCTAGTTGTTGTTACAGCTAGGCTTGAGGTCGAGATGAGGCCCAGTTCGCCTGTCGCCAGGACTTTCAACAACTGGAAAGAGGAAACTGGGCTGAGAGAGGTCTCCTGCCCCAGTGAATGAGCCAGGAGAATTGTCAGTGAGGAGGGCCAGTCATAGTCTTAAAGGCTGTGGCTGGGGGTACCTCCATCCCCAAGATTACTAGAGGGGTGCAGGATGGTCAAAGGTTGCTTTCTCAGACTCAGGGGGCTGGTTTACATCTACCTAGAGGGGAACTTACCTATTGGCCAGTGCTGCATGTGGGGACCAGTGATCCATCAGGTGAAAGGTGAGCCTGTGCGGTGTGGCAAACAGCTAGGTTCCCGGTGTAGATCTGATCCTGGAAGGGATCAGAGACATCAAGAGAGCCTGCCTCAGAGAGGGCACCAATGAAAGAAAAGTGCACAACACCGTGCAACAGGTAGTAGGGTCTCACTCAAGGGGTTTATTGGGGTGGGGTGAGACATGAAGTATCCGCTTGCTTTCGAGTGGAAGGAAGAAGAAAGAGAGGGGAGAGTGGGAGAGGGAGAGAAACAGAGGAAGAGGGGAAGAAAGTGCCAGAGAGTGTGTGTCAGAGAGAGAGAGAAAGAGAGAAAGAGAGAGAGACAGAGACAGAGACAGAGAGAGAGAACCAGAGAGAGAAGTCCAAAGAGGAAGAAGGCCAGAGACAGGGACAGAGAGAGACAGAGAGAGAGAGATCCAAAGTGAAGGAGCTCGAAGCTCACCGGGATTATATGGGATTGATGACACAGCTAGGGGCAGGCACAGGGGCTGTACCTGGCTAGAGGGTAGGGAGTATCAGGAACATGAGGATGGACGAGCTCCAGGGAAGGAGTTCTGGCCAATTCATTACGCTAGGAACCACAGGACCTTGACCACCAACCTCTGGGTCCATCATAAGCCTCAAATGGCAACAATAAACTCTGGTAGCCAGCACATTTTCCCTCTTAAACCTTCCCCAACCATTCAAATAATAGTAAATAATCCCACCAATCGGAGGCCACTCTGGGAGGCTCTGTCGGCACCCTCCCCCTTCCAGGAATACTATATAAAGATGTTAGGTGTAGACTAGGGCAGAGGTGACCTCCATGGGAAGAGGAAATGGAATATATAGTTATAGATGAGTGGGGAGATAAGTAGAAGTAGACTTTTCAACAAGGAGGGAGAAGAGAGAGTGAGATGAGGGAGGGGATATGTTGAGGTAAAGCTAAAATTAAAGACCATTTGAGGAGTCAAGTTTCCTAAACTATGTACATGCATGAAGGTGTTCTAAATTTAATCACCAAATAAAATGGGGAAAATCAAGAAACAGCAAGACATCTCTTGTCACCAAATGAAGACTCTTGTTCTGTGAGAATAATTAAATAAATCATTGCATACCTCTATGCTAACAACTCATAAAGGAGGGAAAAATAGTATAACTTTGTTCTTTATTGCAGTGCCTTCTACTATGTAATATATAGTATTTAGTGATCTTGGAGACGGGCTTATATAGACATCATTGAGTTTCCATGTAGTTTCTGATGCTGTATCTGTCTCCAGGCCCAGAGAGATAATGTGGGCTCTATTCTTCCAACTAATAATAAAAGTTTGATATCCCAGTCCTAGCATTTGACTGTTAGGGAGAATTTCACCCTTGATGTTCTCCAAGCTCATCAACATCAAACTAGCTTGTCATTCTTGCAATTTAAATGACTAAAACACATTTCTATAACATATACAAGTATCTACATATTTACACTTGTATATCTATCATCTATTTATCTATCTATTATCTATGTACACGTACATTTATGCACATTCAGATTAAATGCTCATTTGAATGTGTTAAGAGGAAATCATGAGGTAGTAACAAGGAACTAAAGTGGAAAGCTGATTTGAGTATTCAAGCAAAAGTGATAATTAACATGTGTTGTTAATGAGATTTCATTATCTAGGTGTTAAAATTCATAAGCTCTTTTTCCCTTTTAATTTTATTTTATATTATGAAAAAGATGTGCAAAAGCAATATAATACTTGTGAGATACAGAAATATATCTCCCTAGAGATGCCCACATGGCAATCCTTGAAATTTTATGAACTAGTTACTTTAAGAAAAGTGAGGTTGTAGAAGAAATTAAAGATCCAAGGATAGTTCTGGATTGTTTGTGAAGCTCTATAAATTATCACATATTTTTAAGAGTCAGAAAAGTAGATTTGACAATAAATCAGAATTTAAGACAAATATAAAGCCCCTGCCTCACAGGTCTGGATATTGATATCAGGGTCAGAACTACAGAGACAATTGCAAAAGCTGCAAAGGCATAAACTTTCTCCTAAGGAAGCCTGAGTACACTTACTGTGATTGTAGCTCAGTGAGTGGGAAACTCATATGAAGAATACAGACAGCAGATCTATAGAATGCTAAATTTACACTGTTTAATTCACTAAGATTGCTGCAATTCACCAAAACAGCTATTGGTATATAAAACACTACTATGTGATTTGTCAAAAATGAGCTAAATTCTAACTCATCTGATCTAGGAACAGAGTGGATATATATGGGAATTGTCTCTTCACTTAAATAAAGGGAAAGGTTGATATTTAAGTAGTAGCAGTAAGGCAAGTTTTCATAGTTGTTATTAAGATCACTGATTCACATTTTTCCTAGAGTTAGAAGAATATTTGATGAAAATAAGCAAGAGAACACTTTTGTATATTATCCCATTTTAAGTACTTAAATAGCTAAATGTTTCCCCCAATGAGAAAAAGGTATGTGACAAAAATCAATCTACTCAATAAATGTTCTTTATTGTTTTTAAAAGTTGACTAATGTAACAAATTAACAGTTTAATGTAGACACATGGAATCTTGAAAATCTATATATTTTTCTATACCTTTAATAACTTTGACTTGTCCATACATTTTAAAAACTGATACTAACCTACAATCTCTCTTAAATTAAAAATCATTGTTTACAGTATGATAGCTTTATACCCTGGAGTATTTAATTTTTGAAGGCTATTATGAATTGAATTGTTTTCCAAGAAATGGACTAAGAAACACTGGAGCACTTATGAGAATGGACCATTGAGAGAATTTTTTTTTAAATTTTTTTTTAATCTAATGTAGTTGTAGATTCACCAGATGCCAGATGTTGATTTAGGGCAAAGACGGTCTATGCTTTGTCTAATTAAATCATTGTTTCTAGCCTGGAGACCTGGAGCATTTCAGCCTCCATTACAATCTACTCTGAAGCCTAGAGCTGAAAAGCTTCAGCCTAAGGCTCTGAGATATACTGCTGACTAAGCCACTTTGACTAGCTCCTTCTGAACTCTGACTCTTCCAGTTCAACTCAATTCACTCTTTCTGCCCCAAAGTCTTCTCCAAGCTGCCTGGTTCAAATTGACCTTCTCATCTGATTCTGGCAGACTCTGGCTAACTCTCTGACTGGCTGAGACTGAACTGCTCTACTTGGCTTGAAACTGGCTCACTCTTCCCATATGATACTGATACTTCTGCTGTGTCCTTATGTCTCTCCTCCACGCTTCCTGTTTCAGACTGCTCCCCTCATACTGCCTGCTGTAACTGATTCTTCTGTAACTGACACTGCTCTAAGCTGAGAGTCTGCCTTTCTATCATGGGAGTTGGGCATGTCCTCACTCTGACTTATTCTGCTAACTCTTCCTCTGATTTGTCATGTTGCCTGTCCTTCACTCTGACTCATCTCAGAAGTCACTTCCTATCTTCTACTGACTACTTCTGAGCTCTGCTTCCACACTGTCTTTTGCTTAGAGGTTAAAGGCATGGACAACCACTGACTTCTGAATACTTGGATTACAGGTTACTACTGTTTCCTAAATACTTGGAATAAAGTTGTGTGTACATTCCATCAAGACAACATAGACCTCTGAATGTAGATCCCTGGAATATAGACCCTTCCTAGCTTTCACAAAGGCCTATTCCTCTACAAACTACTGTAATGAAAGCCCTAGATACATTAAATATTCTATATGTTATTGCTTTAAGCAATGTTGAGAATCCCACTACATGGAAGTATCAGAGGCATGCAAAGCTTGCTGCACTTGCTGCTGTATTTTCCTACAAAAGCAAAGAAAATAATAGTTCCTCTTACAATGCACATGTGATGTGAGCTTAAGAAAAAAAGTATATTCTGTGTTTTGAATTAAAATTGAGTTATAGAAAACAAAACGTATATTTAAAGTATTGCTGAGTTACGGAAAACAAAATGTGCATTATAAAGTACTCAGAATAGTATCTTAGAAAATGCAAAATGGATGCTTCATAAAATCTCTTAAATTTACTAAAAAAAAAAAAAAAAGGATGCTGTGGAGCTTTCTACACAATATCTGATTTGTTCCCTACTTCTGTTTTTACATGCTGAAATTTAATACAACTTTGTATAATGAGAAAAAAATCAATACATATCCCAGCATGCTAGATTACAGCATAATCGAGGTAAAATAGATGATATATCACATTTGTGTATTATTTTTAGTTTTGAGCTTTAGGAAGGATGTGTATTTAAGCATTCTTTATAGAAGGAGATATTTATTTTTTATTTAACTATTATTCAAGTTGGTAGGCATCTAATGTGGCAGTGTTCTTTAATGGTCCTATAATGGCCCTGTATTTTTATGATTATTCTTCACGATCTAAGGAATATAAATTCAGTATTGCTTTATAATAATAATGGACGCAATTGATAGACTATTCTTTATAAGTTTCAGAAAAATTATTTCCAAAATTGCATAATATTTGTGTGATTCCTTTATTCGAATGAGAAAATAGCATAAATGAATACCACTATTTACTGTATCCTGTCATTTTCCATGTGCTCTGGTAAATTTTTGTTAATCCCACCAAGAGAGAATATGAACAGTACCACAATATTTGAGCCAAATTTGAAACAAGCTTTATTTAATACAGGCCAGGATGATGGACGCTGATCAGGTCCATTCTTGGAGCAGCCATGACCCAAAGATAAAGCAAAAGTCATGAAGTTAGCACAGCTGTTTGACACAGGTCCATCAAAGCTGAGCCAAAGGCTGTGATTGCTGTCATGGTATCTCACACTGTTGTTTTGGTCTCTGCATGTTGTAGCTAGGGGACTCTTTAACACTGATTCATTCGTGTCCTTACCACGAAAATTATTTCTGTGTCTTTTTAGGAAAGTCCTAATTATTATAGCCCCTTCTGCCTTCAAGAAATTAACCTTATATGACCTTACCAGGTTATGCCTTTGAAATTATGATAAGCACAAAAATGCTAGGAATTTCTTCATGAGGCTGTGGTTCCAGTATCTTCTTGATGTGTCTAGCAAACTCAGAAGCAGGCAATCAGGGCAATAAAAAAGAAACAAAGACAACAATACAAAGAATAAATGAAACAAAGAGTTGATTCTTTGAGAAAATTATCAGGATAGACAAAGACAAACCTTTATTCAAATTAACTAAAAGGAGAGAGAATATCTAAGTTAACAAAATCATATCAAAAATGGAGATATAGTAGCAGACACTAAGGAAATCCAAAGAATCATTAGGTCAGACTTTAAAAACCTGTATTCCACAAGATTGAAACATTTAAAAGAAATAGATAATTTTTGATAGATACCACTTACTAAAACTAATTCAACATCTAACCCCTAGTGAAATAGAAGCATTCATTAAATGTCTCCCAGCCAAGAAAGCTCAGGGCCAGACAGTTTTATTTCAGAATTCTACCAGACTTGCAAAGATTGGTTAATGTCAAAACTCCTGAATTTATTCCACAAAATAGAAACAGAGAGAACATTGCCAAACTCACTTTATGTGTCCACAGTCACCATGATATCCAAACCACACAAGATTCAACAAAGAGAGAATTACAAACAAATTTCCCATATGAACATAGATGAAAAAATACTTAATAAAGTACTCTCAAACTGAATTCAAGAACACATCAAAATGATCATCTACCATGATCAAGTAGACTTCATCCTAGAGATGTAGGGATGGCTCTCACAGGAACATTAACCAATATAATTCATCATATAAACAAGCTGAAAGAAAAACAGCCACATGATCATACCATTAAATGCCAAAAACAGCCTTTGACCAAATTCAACAATCCTTCTTAATAAAGTCTTGGAAATTAGGAATACAGGGGATAGACCTAAACATAATAAAGGTAATTTACAGAAAGTCTGCAGCTAACATCAAATTAAATGGAGAAAACGCAAAGCAATTCCAATAAAATTAAGAATAAGAAAAGACTGTCCATTCTCTCCATATCTATTCAATATAGCACTTGAAGTTCTAGCTAGAGCAATAAGAAAACTACTAATGGAGATCAAGGAGATAAAATTTGGAAAGGAAGAAGTCAAAGAATCATTATTCACACTATTTGCAGATGATATTACAGTATACGTAAGGGACCCCAAAAAACTACCAAGAAACTGAAACAGCTGTTAAACACCTTCAGTGAAGTGGCTGGAGATACAAGGTTAACTAAAAAAATATCAGTAGCCCTCCCCAGGTGACCTAGGACTCAGTAAACATTTAGAAAACAACATACATCAAGATGTTTGATGAATGAGAATTTGGTCTCTTAAATCCTATCTGATTCAACAGAGTTGGACTCAATATTTTGTTCATTTTCCTCTAGCTTATATATCTACATTGTTTGGTTGCTGCACTTTGGGAGACCTTTATGTCTTACACTATTAATAGGAAAATGACTCCAAGACTGGTGAGCAGGGAGCAGCAGTAAGAATAAGGACACTTCCTACTGCAATAGAATTAGACATGACTAGTCACTAAACACACTTGCCACACTTACTCACAAAGAAAAGATTAAAATTCCAAAATCCTTCACTTGTGTTCATGGGGTTTGAAAAAATCTGAAAATTTCCACCTTTTCTTGTTTTGAAGAATGTATCAAATTACACTATTGTAGAATTATTCAATATGTAAACTGCATTAGCATATGTATGAATTTAAAAAAATCTTTTCACAGTGTCATACATACTACATTATTAAGTGTCAGACCTTGGAATAAAATCTGTTTATCTAACTCAAAAAGATGAAAGAGAAAGAGAGAAGGGGGGAGGAAAAGAACAGAGAACAGTTGGGACAATTTAATGGCTTAATAAATGTCATGGATTTTTGTTGAAAAGTCTACGACAGTCTTGATTTATCTTAAATATTCCTCTTAGTCTTTGTGAAAAAATTTACTCATATTCAGTAATACCAAGTGTTTTCTGAAGTGTGAGCTTTTTACCATTTTGGACTGTAATCAGGAATTGGACTTCTTTTCCCTCTACTACTAATTAATACAATTACAGCATTTTTCCTTAAATCAGTGATCTCACTCTCCAGTTTTAGTGTTCCCCACAAGCTCCATCTGCTCTAATCTCTCCTGGAAATGGTGCTTATACATCTTAATGCTGAGCATTCTTCTCTCCTCATACTTGCATGAATGATGATTTCTATAATTGAAAGAGAGAGTTATAACTAAAGGGATATATACAAGCCATGGCAATTTAAGTTTTTAACAGCTGTAATGTAAATGATGGAATAATTCCAACAGCTGATTAAATTGTACACTCTTCTCATTTGCATAGTGGTACCACAACATCTTTTAAGTTTTATTCTTGCCTTTTCTAACAAAAGATTCAATCCATATCCTAAAGATAAATGAAGAATTTAAAAAAATGCCTCTCAAGTATCAATTTTTGTGCTTTTGACTAACAATTTTGTGGCTTAAGAGAGAAAGCTTTTCTAATGTATTGAGTAAGTGATGTGAAAACATACTTTGTTATGGAAAACCATGCCTCAACTATTTAAAACAATTTCCACAAATCATTCCTTTTAACATAATTGCATTAACTACTTTTCTTGATACTATAACCAAGTAGCTCACTGAGAGAAATTTGAAGTGTGAAAGATTCATTTGACTCATGATTTAAAAAAGATATGTACTCCAACCAGACTTGGCAGGCATGGTGGTAAATGGTCTGTTCATATAGACAGATCAGGATACAGAAATGTTCAATTGCTTATGGTCAGCAATTGATGTATTTTTTCTGTTTTTATTCAGTCTAATACCTCAGCACATGAGGTGGTTCCACCCACATGTAGAGTGTGCCTTTCTTTCTCAACAAACCTTGGGAAACTCTCTCATGGACATACCAAATGTGTGTCTCAGGGTGACATATGTGTTTCTTTTATTTCCTTTTTATTGAAAATAGATTTTCTCATACAATATATCCTGATTACAGTATCCCCTCCCACTACTTCTCCCTGTTCCTTCCGAAACACCTCTCCCTAATTAAGACACATTCCCTTTCTGTCTCTCATTAGAAAGAACAGACATCTGGGAGATAACAACCAAACATGACAAAATGAAATATAATAAGATACAACAATAACCACCACATTTCGGCTGAACAAGGTAACTCAACAGGTGAAAAAAAGCCACTAGAGTAGACAAAAAAATCAGACATACATTCATTCTCACACTCAGCACTCACATAAAAGTATGAAGCTGAAAACTACAATATATACACAGAGTGCCTGGTACCAACATAGGCGCTCTGTTTGCTCCTTCATTCTCTGTGAGTTCATATGAGCCTTGCTCAGTTGATTCAGAGGGACTTGTTCTCCTGGGAACCTCCATCCCCTATGGCTTTTATACTCTTTTCACCTATTCTTCCATGGAATTCCCTGAGCACCAAGGGAAACAATTTGATGGATGCATCCCATTTAGAGCTGTGTGTTATAAGGATTCTCTCTCTGCATAGTCTAAAACTTTGACCTATAATCTGTCCTGCCTGCAAAATATTCTAGGGCAATGGTGACACAGAAGTTATGGGAGTAGCCAACCAGTGTCTGATTCAACTTAAGGCCCACTCCATAAGATGGAACCCGAGACTAGATAATCCAGAGACCTAGAATAATACCAAAAATTACTTGTCTAAAACAGAAAAAGTATCAAAAAATGACTTCTTTTTATATTCTGCTATATGCATAGATCAATGCCTTATTCTGTCATCATCAAAGAACCTTACTCCTGTAGCAGATGTAATGTTCTTTCCTAGTTTTTCTTTAATTTATGACTGTTTCAATGCTATTGTCTCATTTAAGATTTAGTAGGATATATAAGAAATACAAATTATTGTAGCTAATACTGTTAACTATAATTTAACATAAATATTTCATCAAAAATACTATGTTTAACATTATGCAAAGTCTTCTGCTATTTCAATGAGTATTAATTAGACTAGGTCTCAAAAATTCTGCATGATAAACAATATCATAAAATAAATTTGACCTGAGTTGCACCAATTCACTATCACCTCATGGAAAATTTCTTTGAGAAACAACAAAGTACTTCATCTATTTCATAAACCAATGAGCTACATGGAGGAATGTCCAGAAAACAGCACATCACAGGTGTGGTACTGTAACTATGAAGTTTCATAGATTCTTTAAAATGACAAAATAAATTTTGAGTATAAAAAGAATTACAGTATTGAGAAAATGTACATAAAACAGATATAAAACATTGAAAAGAAGTCACAAATTGGGCTCTTGAGGGAGGGAGGGAGGGAGAGAGAGAAAGAGAGAGAATATTTGACAGAAGAGAAAAAGGAGAATTTAAAATAGGTAGAGGAGGAGGAAGCAGAGAAAAGAAAGAGTTCCATAAGAGGCTAGTAAATTCTTAAATCTTCAAGTTCTGTTTGTAAACTAAGTTTAAGTTATTATGAATGAATGTGTTCTGATATTGTCATTAATCTGATATTTCTATTCAAATTGATAATTATAAGGGTATATAAGTAAGGAATATTTAAAAGAGCTTAGATTTTTATCTTAAGTATATGTTTACACTTAAACTAATGTTTATAAACAAGTATATCATAGTACCTAGTGATTTACTTTCTTTTACCTCTAGAGCTCATAATAACATTTTATAATATGAAGAACCTGTTTCTTAACATAGTGTCTTTAGTAAGATACTATCAGATTTATAATAGCTATCAGCAAGCGGGGAGGCAAATGTTCATATAATAATAGAGTAACTTGGTAGAAATGTTTGCATTATCTTGAAATTCAGAAAGAATTTTAAATACTAGAAAATGAGAGAGACAGAGAATATTTTGTGAAAGATTTCTCTGTAGATTTGAGTCTTAAGAACCAGAACTGATGGTCAATTCCAAGCAAACACAAAATATTGGTACACATATGTAACCACAGATACTGTGGCAGCATGCACAGGTTTTGCACATATTCAAGCCAGACAGTGTCTCAGCACAAACACAGTTTCACCCTCCTATCAAAAAGCTTTCTGCAACTGATACTCACTTGGAAGAGAAAAAAATAATTTTTCCTGCCGTGTTTCACTGGGTATATTAACCACACTTCAGGGCACACCTCATCCAGGAGTCATTGGTCAACAGAAAATGAACTCAATTACATATTTGTCTCATATTACTTTGAGTATTTTTTGGTTTAGTGTTCTTTTGCCTGTATATTTTGGTTGATGCTTTGTTTGTTTGCTTGTGTGTGTATGTTTCTTTTTGTTTATTTTTTTCTTTGTTTTTGTTATGAGTGAGGTGTGTGGTTATAGAGAGGATCTGGAAGGCACTAGGGAATGGAGAAAGCATGATTAAAATATATTACATATTTTTTTAAATTAAAATAAAATAAAGAGAACAAATGTGAAATTGTTAAATACTCTGGACTATATATACTTATGCAATTTTATGCATGAGACATCTATTAGTGATCATATTATCCTTTAGTGACCCATTTTATTGTGTATCATCAAAAAACACACCAGAAACTGAAAGATATACCTACAAAATTTTCTACTAATCATCAAATGGATTAACCACTAAGTTAGTCAAATTGAAATATTAGGTTCATAACTTGAATAAAATCTATGTTCTCTCCCTAGGCTGAGGTGTTCTTAAATTTTATGGCTCTCATAAGTAATTTGAAATCTCTGCTACTAAAATCAAGATAAGCAAATCTAAAATACAGAATAGTAAATTTTCTTCATTCAATCACACCATAGCTATTTACCCAAAATCTCCTCATATAAATCTTTATTATGATGTTAGTATTTAATTTTTCACTTTGTTTCTAATGCTCATCTTTTATTTGTAAATGTAAGTAAATTTACCAGGTGGTGGTGGTGGCTCATGCCTTTAATCCCAGCACTTTGGAGGAAGAAGCAGTCTGATCTCTGTGAGTTCGAGGCTAGCCTGGTCTACAGAGTGAGTTCCAGGACAGCCAGAGTTACAACAGAGAAGCCTTGTCTCAAAAAACTAAAAATTAAAAAAAAGTAAGTAAATTTGTAATACTATATAACAAAGCAGTTTGAATTGAATATAATAAAATATACAAATGTTGAGTAAGTTTTTGTTTTTCCTTATCAAAAGAATTGTCATATATTCTATGATAGAGATTATAGAACATTCCATGTGTGCTATGATCTCTTCTAAAACTTAGAAATTTTATGTTAACAATAGTTCATTATTCTTAAAGAACTGCATTTTAACATAAAAGTAAATGTACACATTATTTTATTTTGCAATATTGAAGAGTAAATTACAATTTGCAATTATACTTAAACCTTGACTGTATTAAATTTACGCCCATATCTACCTGTGTTGGGCATAATAATACAAAAATAGAATAATAAAATCCATTAATCTTAGATTTTTGCAAATTATTTTCATGTGATTTCAGAGAATTTTCTGGAAATTCAGTTATTTATAAATTTTATAAGTTTTAGCAGTGGAAACCCTTGGAATCTTTTCTCTGAGTTAATTGAGTAATACCCCAATTATTTCATTCTTAGCCAGACTTGTTGCTTTCTTCGCAAACCAGAAATGTTTAAATTATAATGCATTGACAGAAATGCTGTTATATCATTTTCAACAAACATTTTTATAAATGTAACAGCAAGCTACAAAATTCTACTTATGATTCATAACTTCTTAACACTACTTGGCTTGACAAATATATAAGTTAGGAAAATGTACTCTTTTCAGGTTTTAATAAATTTTCATACGTCTATAATATGTTTCAGTTATTTACAAATTTGGAAGCAAAACCATGTCAAAAATTCCAAATAAATGAAAACACACATTTTCTGATAGGTAATGAATAAGCTAGTGTACTTCATAACTACAGCAATGCATCAAGAAAATAAAACAACAAATAAACTATCTTAAAAATACTGCTTGAGGAATAGTAAAGTTTTGGATATTTTGAGGAGAAAACTTGAACTCTGTAATTGCATACATCAATGTGTGTGAAGTTTCTGTTATTTATGAGAATGTGAAGTTATATTTTTTCATTTCTTGTTAATTGCTTATGACAGCTAAGAGTTAAAATATGGATCTCTTATTATATAATGCAAGGGAACAGCTGTAGTGCAGTCTGCTTCTGCTGAGGCTCTTGACAATGTGTCTCCTAATACCCTAAAAACAGCCTCTCCCTGTATGGCTGTAACTTCACACATTCATGTTCCAACAATTGGCATAGTGAAATATTCAAGTTCCATGCTGAGGAAAATCCATTTCCACCCATTGCTAAGAGACTGAGGGGAAAATTTGCAGTGATGACTGAAAAGCAAATTACTGGCAGTTCTGATTACCTTCTTAACTACTTAAGGATTAATCTAAAATTTGGCAATTAGAGTATATGTTATCAGCTTAATCTAGATAGAGTTTAATGGTAAAATTACAAAACATGGTATGAGACAGAAAGAAATGATGTGGGATTTGAGAAGCTATTCTAAAAAATGAAATGGGAAAATTATTCTAGTATAATTAATAATGCTTCTGGTGAAATTATAGTTATTCTCAAAAGAATTTCTATGCATCCATTTATCTATCTCTCTACTCTCATGCACACACACACACACACACACACACACACACGCACATATATATATATCATCTATCTATCTATCCATCTATCACTAATTTTTTTTTGTTGGAGCATATTTACTCCACTTCTCTCCTCTCTTTTTTCCATCCTTCTTCTCTCAATCCCTCCCAGGCACCCTTCCTCCAATATTTACCACTACCCTCAATCTCAACTTCATGTCTTCTTTTTATTATTGTTACATATTTGCATATATGCATATATATGCAAATACATCCATCAGAGTCCATTTGGTTGTTTATTGTGTGTATAGTTGTTTGTGTGTATATAGTTTTATCGCTGATCATTATGCATTGAGCAACCAATGTGGGAGTTTATCCCAGTATGAGTTGAATTGTCCTTCTCTGAGCAGTCATTTTTTACCTGTATTTCTTCCTAGATGTGGAACCACGCAAGATTTTCTGCCTTCCATGTTAATATGTCCATTCCAATTGACATTGTTCCAGACTGGCTTATTCAGAGTATTCTAGGAGAGACTGCTTTATAGAAGTGTAGACATATGTGTATATGTATTCATTGATTTATTATGTATTCCTGTGGACTAATGGCAGAGGACAGTTTATTCTTTGCCAGTTCAACCCCTGGTCCTAGAGACTTTTGGCCTCCACACAATCTTGTCTTAAACCAAGTCCTGGAAGCTTTCAGCCTCTGAACAATCTAATCATCTAACCTAGATCTAGAGGGTTGCAGCCTCTAAGACTTACTTCTGACTGATTGACTTTGACTAGTTTCTTCTAAACTCAGAACTGTACTGAACTCAACTGCCTCTTCTTATTGACTAAATCATCTCACTTGCTATTCTCATACTCTTCAAGGTAACTGGTTCAAAGTGACCTTCTGAGCTAGCTGACTGTTTCTGACTGCAGTCTTCTCTGACTCTGGCTCTGACCTCCCACCACTTCTCTGAATGAACTGCTCTGCTAGACTTCAAGTTTACTCTTGCTATTAGCTGGCTCTTTCTCCCAAACTCACTCTTCCTTCAATAATGTGAAGTTATCTTAGGGACATATAGCATATGATAGATATAAATTGTTAAGAAAAGTTCTTTCCTACTGTTTTGGTATTTTAACCATGAAATACTTTTTACTTGGTTTTAGAAAACAAACCTGCATCTAAAACTTCAAACGTGTTATCTTTTACTTTTTGCTAAATTTTTCAAATTTGTACTAGAAATAATGAATTCATTAACTTCACGTTATTGATTATGATCTTAGTATCAAGTCTCCATGCATAATATTTACTTGACATCATGTTATGAACATTTCTCTTTGTCTTTATTCTTATAAAATAATTCCACGGTGTTATAAACCTCAGCTGTCATTTAGTATCTTCTTTGTGTTGCTGTGTCTCTCAATTGCTATGATTATTGCCTACATATTTGAATTTTTTCTCTCAGTTTCTTTCCTAGAAAAATTATCTCACAGGTTAGAGAACATCAATATTTGGTTCACTGTGCAAACTCTCATGAAATTTACAAACATTCTTTCATAATTTATATTCTCCATAATCATTGAAATTCCTCAAGTCTTTCCCACATTCAGCAGTGATAAAATTTCCACTATTACATAAGTAGAACTTCATATATATAATCTACCTTTGACTACGAGTGAATTTCACTACTGTGTCAATATATTTCATTGACACTGTTCAATTGTTATGTTTCTTTCCATTTCTAAATTCCTATTCCTTCCCTTTCTTTCACTGTTTTCTTTCCTTTTCTATCTCCCCTTCCTCTTCTCTCTCTTTGCCATTTCTCTCTTTCTTACCCCTCTCCCCCGGGGTGTGTGTGTGTGTGTGTGTGTGTGTGTGCACGCGTGCACATGCATGCACATAACGTTTTATCCTGTAAATTAGCCAGGTCTACATATTACCCTAAACAAATATGCTATTATGTATTTTGTTTACTGTTTCAAATGTTCAAGTAATAATTCCTATTTCTTGTTTAATTGTAAAATATAAACCTATACAAAGTTTTTAAAAGTCATTTTTCACTTTTTAATTACCTGATTCATAAAATATTTAATATAATTTGTTGCACCCTAATCTAACATTAAAAATTAATTGCATCTTCATAAAATTACATATAACTCAAAGAACATAGTAAAGTATCCATTTTTAAACTTTTATTTCACTCTCCAGTTGTATGCATGTGTGCCTGTTCATTTAAATGTAAGCCACATATATGCTAGTGTCTGCAGAGTCTAGTAGGCGACATCAGATATCCTGGTGCTAGGGGTAGAGGTAGGTTTATGCCTCCCACTGTAGGTGTTGTGAATCAAATCAGGTCCTCTGGAGGGGAAGTGTGTTTAAACACTAAACAGTTTTCTACTTTCTCAAGTATTCAGCTTTAATATGAATAGACTATATAACGTGTAGAGGTCATTCTGTGCTTAATTTAATTTTTTGTTTAGGGTCAGTTCTCAATGATAATCTCTGGAAAGACTGACAAGAGAGACAGAATTACGTATAAACATATAAGTAAACACAAGACTACACATACACATTATTGTCTGAAGTAATAATGATAAAGCTTCCAAAAAGAGAACACGGGAGCAGAAACTTTAAAGTCATACCTACAAATTACTTGAACAAATAACATTAGGAGTTCTCAAAACTACCTAAATTATGAATAGACTTAAAATATATTTTGTCTATACTATATTTCATGTGACTCTACAATTCTTTCAAATGTAGTAAATGAAACAAAATCTTTGTCCACATGCTTCAGACTTCAATTGTACATTATTTAATAGACAAATGCCAACATGTTCAACATAAATTACTTAGAATTTTAATTTATTGTATCATTATTAGTCAAATACACAGTTAAGTGTAAGCATTTCTATTATAATCAAGTTATCTACCAAGTTTGTTGCAATTTAAATTTTTTATCTACAATATCGTGTCATTAGTAGTTAACAGTAGCTTCTGAGTGCTTTGATAGATAATGTCTTTAGTTAGGTTTTTATTGTTGTGGAAAGACACCACGACCATTGGCAACTCTCATAGAAGAAAACTTTTAATTTGTCCTGGCTTACAATCCAGAGTTTTAATCCATTGTCTTCATGACGGGAATCATGGGTCGAAGTAAGCAGACATGGTGCTCGAGAAAGAGCTGAGATTTCAACATATGGATTGGAAGGCAGTGGAAAGAATGAGAGATGGCCTACTTTGAACTTCTGAAATATCAAAGCCCTCCTCCAGTGATACACTTTCTCCTATTAGACCACAACAACCCCCAAAAGGCACATCTCTTAAGAGTGCCACTCCCTATGAGCCTAGGGGGCCATTTTACCACTGTGAATTTTAGCACTGTGAATCCTCTCATCTGTGCTTTCTATACTGTCTTGCAGACTCAACTCTATGTCCCATAAATGATAAGGACACAGCTACTTGCGTACATGTGAGTTCCTACTACTAAGATACCCAGTCCAAGCCTGTTGGGCCAAGGAAATGTGTACTGAATCTGTTGAAACTAAGAATAAAACAAGATTTTTGTCTCTTGTTTATAGAAAATATTTTATCATGATGAAGAATTAGTATTATATTTTAAAACAGAAAACAATTCTGATCGATATAGTTAAGTAAATATGTATATATTAATGCATTGTAATTTCTAAGACCAAAATTCAGCCTGAGCATTTGGAAAGAATTTTTGCTGTAGGAAAAGTAGGGTTGTTGATAGGGTTGCTGATGGTTGCCATTAATGTCATTCATTGTATATGTGTGCATGTGCGTGTGAGTGTGTGCGTATTTGAGATTTTTTACCTTATTTGTGCTTGTTAGAAACAAAACAAGCTTTCAGGTACATGCATACATTTAATTGAAATTGATTTTATAATTTTTGTTAGTTTATGATATTATTTTATGTATTAATTAGTTATTTAATGTATTAATTAGTGATGGCTTATTATGAGTCTGACATTTTCTTTTTATTTCTTACTGAATAAGCAACAAAGACACACTGTGGAAAAACTTTTAAAATTATACATAGTCTTTGTATCAGTTCTACACTGTGAAATAAAAAGACTTGGTATTTAATGTTTAACAATTTGTTTAAATATTAAACAGAAATTTGTCCTCTGATTAATTAAAATGAGAAAAATGCTAAAAATCCTGAATTTTTAATGCATGCAAATGTTTGAAAAACAGCATGAAACATACATTACCAGCACTGTGGCAGTCACTGAAATTCTTTTCTCAGTTACTTTTATTTTTCAGTTTTCTTGAAATATATTCAGATCACAGTTTGAAAAATGCTTATCATTCAGGATACTCTCTGCCCTGTGACAAGCAGAATGAAAGGAAAGGACTTTGCTTTTTTACAATTCCGTTGGTAACCTGCTCTGGTCTTTATTTGTCCTTGGTCAGGATAAGAATACTAAAGACAAGAAAGAAGAATCGTTTTTACTTCAGTGTCCCTGAAGGGTTCTTTAAGGAAGCTTGTACTGTAGCTGCTATTTCAGCTCCTGGAATATTCCTTTGCTCTTGTTTGTGTGAGAAAGTTCTGCTAGCCCTTTCATTATTGAAATGTAGTGAAGGTGACAATGTATGTTTTCCTATTAGCTGAGAAGCATCATCTATTTAGGTGAAAACATGAAACACAAGGATTCTGAAGTGGGCCATCACATACATCTGTCGTTTTAATTAAGCGTTTCCACTATTCAATATTCTTGATGTTTTCTTTGAAATGCTATATCTATTCAATCATAAATCTAAGTTGGACCTATATGCAGAATTTTGTATGACTAGAGTTATTCAACCAATTACATAGACAGTAGCCACCTATCTTTATTAATGTTTATGTGGTTAGTAAAGTCCTTATACAAAATATCAATGAATTAATCTATGTATTCACATGTGATCAAAAGCAGAAATTATTGGATCACTTTGCACTTGTTTGACCCCACCAAAGGTGGAAGGTAAATACTTATTGCTGAAAATACCAGGATTTTTAGAAACATTGCTCAGAGACCGCCTTAGCTGGAAGTGATCTGCTCGATGTTCCTCCGTGAGAATAAGCATTCATGATACTAAAGACATCATGTTATCTGACAAAGGAAGAAGGCAACCAACAGTCCTACCCAGCTATGAGTCCTATGAACCACATCAACAACCAACATGGCACAATAAACCTAAGGGTACAGTAATGATTCTCATAACTTGGTCTAAGCAAAAACTCTCTTATTGGACTTAATACCTGCTCAGCAAGAGAAAAAAACATACTGGTACTGGAATCTTTGAATAACTTTTAGGATAGTATTTGCCAATGACTTGAGAAAGTTATTCTTCCTTGTCTATCTTGTGTTAAATAGTCAATAACTGGAGTTCAGTAGAGCTTTACATTACAATTAAAATGACTGAGTCTTCTTCCATAGTTATCATTTTTTGAATTTTTACTTACTGAAATGAAAAAAAGTTGTAACAGTTTAAAATGCATTAAACAGTTGTTTAATATATGTATATGCTGAAATTATTGATTTGATATATAAAATTACCATACTTTTGTAGAGGAACATTTAATCTTTTAATCCAGCAGCATGGCTGCTCTAGCAAAGGATCCCATTGAAAGTCCTGTGTGATAGCTAGGAAGGAATCACATTCAAAGGCCTATATGAAGGGATTACATTCAGAGGCCTGTGTAATCCAGATAAAATGCCATAAAGTCAGTGGTAGTATCACCTTTAATCCCAAAGGCTAAGATTAAATCAGAGTGAAGGGCCAGCAGAGTGAAGTGTGAGCTTGAATCAGAATGAATTCTGAAAATGAATCAGAGTGAGGACATGCCCAACTCTCAGGATATAAGTAGGATCTCAGCTCACTGTCAGTCACTTCAGAAGAGACAGAAGACAGTTCAGAAGGAAGAGTTCAGACAGAGGAGAGTTGGAGAGACAAAAGTTATTTCAGTCAGGTAGTAGGAAAAGCTGAGGAGACCAGATTCATATCAGAATAAGCAGAGAGAAAGCAGAAAGTCAGAAGCAGAAGGTCTAAGATTTACCATTCAGAGTTCACGGTACAGATCAGAGTCAAAAGAGGTAGCTAGTCAGAGTGAGATCAGTCAGTATAAAGTCTCCTAGGCTAAAACATTCCAGATTTAGGTTTGGAGATTAGATTTTATGGAGGATGAAACCTTCTAAGTCTAGGTTTAAGATTAAATTGGATGGAGGATGAAACCCTCTAGAACCAGGGATTGAATTAGCAAAGAATAAACTGCCATTTGCCATGAACCCATGAGAATAATAATAAATAAAATCAATGTATAAATCTACATTTACATTCCATTTCTCCCCAAATCCTCAGCAGCACTTAATAATATCTTTTTTATAATAGCTAAAATAATGGTCTTCAACGTAGGTCATTGTATAATAATTTCATTTTTTTTTACTTAAATTTCAACATTAGCAGACAATGCAAAACTAGTATTCATGTGGTTTAAATGTTTAGAGCCTTTCCTCTCAAAATTAATAAATCCTAACTTCTAAGGTAATCATCACAGTTAAGTCAAACATTTGAGTAAAGATTAAGGTGTGAGAGTGGTGATAGACCATGTGGTTTGGCTTAGTTCAGATTTTTTCCATTTTGAGTTTATAACGTAATTACATCATTTATTACGATGTAATTATATCATTTCTCCCTCCCTTCCCTCCTCCACACTTTCCTATATAACCCGCCTTGCTCATTGCTATCTTTCAAGTCTGTCATCTCTTTTATTATTAGTTGTTTTTATATACTATATTATTATATATTCTTATATATTTGTATTAATTTGTACATAAAGGTAATTAAAAATTCTAGAAGCAAAAATACAATCTGATTTAATCTTTATAATGCTACTTACACGCATATTTTCAAGACTAACCATTTGGTATTATATAACCAAGTGTATTGGATAATCAATTGTTGTAATCTTCTTCATAAATGACTCCCACACTCATTTGTATTTCTATTTCTCCCCCTCTCATCATCCTCAATTGCTCATAGTTCTTTTAGAGGGTTTGGCCCCTTGTGCTTTCCCTATTTCAGTTTTGAAATGTTTTTGCTATTGTCATTGTTCTGCTTATGTTTAGGCAGTCCACTGGTGAGACTTTATGGGTGTAGTTTTCATCTTGTTTCTTTCATCACTTGAGCTTGTTTAATACCTAGAAGTATTTATATAGTGATAAACAACTAAGAGCTATAAATAACTGATACCAAATTTTCTTAGGAGTTACAGTAAATGGAATAGGCAATTATTTTTAGAAATTTTGAACTTAAGTAATATAAAAGAAAATGATGAAACCACCATTAGAGCCTGGGAAGCAAAAGATTTTTGCTATGTACTGGCAGAAATTTTCTTATTTTAGAAGAATATATGTACTAAACTTTATGTATCTAAGGAAATTTTCAGACCTGCTTTGTTTCTTCATGCTACTTACAATACAGTGTAATGTAAGAGAGATAATCTGAGGAAATAATTATTTAAAAAGAGAGAGTGTATACCTTGTTTTTATCCATTTGAAATTCAAGAGAAATATAAGTATAATTATAAAAATAAATAAACAAAAGAACCCAAAAACTGACCAAATATAAGATGATTCTATCCAAGTCCAGATTGGTAAGCCATTTTGTTTACTTAGATTTATTTACAAGAACTTCTGAGAAGGGCTATTGCTGGCACATCATCAAAAAGGGATTCTATACTGGAGCATAGGAAATTTATAAGTGGCTATTCCAAGGAAAATATCTTTCTTCCTCAACCAATAACATGCTGGAGTAAGGGTAGTGATTCCTTGTCCCTCCTTCATGAAAAAAAACTCTATAGTCCAATTTTGTGTGGGTACCCTGTAGGTAATCACATTTACTGATATTTCAGGAAGACAGTGGTTATATTATGTCAGGATAGTATTTCACAATAATACCACTGTAGCAAAAGTTTATCAATAGCCTTGAAAGACACAGGATGGATGAAAAATGAAAGGAGGCATTTTTCACACCCACCCTTTTGGACTCTAATGTCAGGCAGTCAGCTGTAAAAGCTACATAGCTGAAAATATGTGACACATTTAAGTAAGTAGGAAGGATGTCTGTACGTGTAAAAGTCATAGTGTATAACTCACTGCTAAAAGTAAAAGAGAATTATTCCTAGGATTTAAAACCTAATTAGAGCATCCACTGCACTTGTCAAGATGTATTTTGTAAATGCTTTAATTCTCCACATTCCCTCAATTTTAACTGGAATATTCTGTGGCTTTAATCTTACAACTTCTGTGTCCTTGTATGGGGCAATGGGAGAGAAGTGGAATATGGCAAATACATTCCAAAATTATCCTAATTGGTCACATATTTTTCCAGTATTCTATTCATAGGGTAGGACTTGTTTGTAGGCAGCATGATGTTAGTGTTTCTGCAGATTCCTTTTGTATTGTGTTTCTTAAATCATACATTCTTGCTTGAGCCACTTTTCATATTTAAGACTATCTAATGGGTTTTCCTTCAAGCATTTTAGGGGGTAAGATTACTGTTTATCTTCAAATCTACTTGAATATTTTTAGGTTTTTTATTGTTATTTGAACACTTAGTCTAATATTTTCTTGAGAAATCAAAGTACATAAGCCTTCAAAGATTAAGTATTTGAAATAGAAGCTGTCATTATTAGCCCACTTGTCATATACTATTGCTCTTATTTATATTATTTATATGTTTAAATTGATTTTTATTTTTTTAGTTAAAGTGTAGTTACATTATTTTCTCTCTTTTGATCTGATTTTCATTCTTGCCTCCAACCCTTCTCATAATTCTCTAGTTCCCTTTCATGTTTATGGTCACTATACATGCACACGCACATACACACACACACACACACACACACACACACACATGCATACACACACAAATATATATATTTATATATACAACATATAGTATAGTTATATGTATATATTTACATATATACACACATGTATATACTTATGTGTGTGTATATATTCCTAAATATATAAATACAACTTGATCACTGAATATAAAGATATATTTATATGTATAATTTCAGAGTTGACCACTTGATACTGTATAACTAATTTAGGGATTCTTCCCCGCAGAAACCTATTTTTTTTACAGTCCACATTAGTTAGTTGACTAAGACTTCCTTCTTTTATGTTAGCATATTTATTGCTATCGTCCATCGTTCAGATCTTGTTCAGGCAACCATGCTGATGAAGCTTGCTGATTATATGTTATAAGCATGAGTATCAATTAACCCCACAGAACAATATAATTGTCTACTTTATGTTGAGTAACATTATCTAAACATGTCCTCAGTGAAGTATACAATGACCCAATATTATCAGATAAGAGGATATAAAGAAAATGGTTCATGTTCTTAGATATCAAAGTACATTTCTAGAAACATTTATTATATGTGAAGTGAACAGGATTGTAAAGAATGTTCCAGTGGTAGAAAAGACTGTATCAGCTATGAACTTAGAAGAATTTCATGAGAGACTGATTATAGGTTTAGAAAGAGAAACGAAACACCTTTAACTCATGGATAATAAATATATTGGGCTACTTTGAAAAAATGTTTGCTAATATAAACAAGGGTTTAGATATGTAAGTTAGAGATGTCTTATCTGCATTTGATCTTGTTTATTAGTATAAAGGGAAATTGACATAATGTTATAAATGGGCTTTTCAGATGTTCAGGGATCATTTTGAAGCTGTTTGTTTTCAACTATTAATACACCAAATATTTTCAATTATTTTTAATAGTGATACATTTAATATTTTCTACTATTAAGGATCAGTAGTAGTAACTGAATTATAGTGGCAATATTCTACTAACTTTTGAATCACATCTTTAAACATACTTGATTACTTTTATATACATATTAAATAATAGAAAAGTAAGTAAAATTTTACTTATTCAAAAAACATTAATGAAAGTCCTCTCAAGTTAGTAAATCATATATTAATGTATAACTTTATATATAGCATACCAGATTTAGAGAGGTTTCGATTAAGCATATTTATTGCTGCCTTTAATTTTATAAATGTATTTTCATTTTCTTACTTTTTATTTTTATAGGTAACTGATGGTAATTTTTAATTGGTTACAAAGAAAACTGCTGTTAAATTGCAGCTCAGAATCTAAAAATCACTGAAAATGGGATATGGAAATTACTGTGACCATTTTTCACCCATTAGGGCCAATTTTTCTTCTCCATTTTTTTTTCCTTTGCTGTGTATATTAGTCAGACCTCAGAGGACTCTCCCTTCTTTTGTTCACTGATAAAAGATTTTATTTTTAATACAGTTGATGGGTCCCCCACCTAACTCCTCCTCTGTCCTCCCACTTTCACACATACCCAAATCAACACCATTTCTTTTCTCCATTTTATTAAAATACAAAAAGGCATCTAAAATTGAAATATTACCACTCATATATAAAATTAAATGAAAAAAATAAACAGAAATAGAAAAAAAACAGAAGAGAAAGAAGAAGCACAGGAAACAGAAATAGATGCAGATACATAAAAGTTCAGACACACAGAAATCCCAGAGAAACACTAAATCGGAAGCTGGCGGAGAGTAGCTCCAGCAACAGGCCAGGGGTGAAAACAGGTTGCAAAGTTGGCAAGGAAACAGGCTTAAGTCTTCTGGTTAGGTCAAATCAAGCTTTCTCTCTCTTCTTAATTCTTTCTCATATACTTTATATATCTTTTAACAAAATCTCTCAGGTAAAGGGAATCACAATACAATCACAAATCCTATTTTTCCCAATAAATGATTACGAGATTAATATTTTCAAAAACGTATTGTTCTCACATATCTAAACATGATTAAATCTCCCACATAAATTTTTGTTCTCTACACATGATTAAGCATTCCCCTTATGTTCTTATGCGATTCTTACATAGATTTTAACAACAAAAGCTTTCCCATTACACAGTAACAGAATTCAAGAAAGCGTAAGTATTTTACAGCTTCAAGCTCTCAGGCAGCACTTGCAGTTACTAGGAAGTGTGTATATGTCACACTATCCTTAACAGCATTTCTATTCAGCTAACAGTTAATCATAGTAAAACAAATGTGCAATTAACTAAGGAATCTCAAGTCTGGGGTCCTTTACCTTTTTTAGGTAAAGGGAAAAACCTTTCCAGCTTACATGCTATAGCCCTATGTCCTCAAGAAATACAGAAAAGCTCATCAGTCATTTGATAATTTGTAAAATCAGGAAAAAATCAAATTATGGTCAAGAAAGTACAAACTTAACAATGGGCATGAAACTCATTTGTTTTTTCCTGATCCTGAGACTGTCTCTCATAAATAAAATTCTTGAGCCCTAGAAACCAGGTTTTTGTTGTTCTTGTTTTTGTTTTTCCAAAGCAGCTTGGTGAAACACCCTAATCTGATGTTGTTGATTAGTTAGTCTTTCTGGAGTTTTAATAGAAACACCAATTCAAACTGAGTCACACTGCTTTATTGAAAATCACCATTGTTGTAATGACTTTTATTTACATTATTTAGTGAGGAACTAAATACACTCACAATATTTTTGTACTACAAGAGAGACAAAAGTGATTATGATAGCAATTAGCATGGCAGAGTCCAACAACAGCAGCAGAAGGAATCATTCAGGAGATAATCCACTAGAGTGGTAATAACCCACTGTCACCTTGCTAAACAGTAGGCTGTTCTCCTGAAGCTCCAATGCTGGCTGCATGGCTCTCTCTGCATCACTACCAGCAGGAAACCAGAATATATACAAAAAGACCCTGTAACAAACAAAAAGAAAAAGAAAAGAAAAATGAAATAGAAAAAAAAATGAATGAAAGAAATCCCTGATAAAGCATTATGAGACAAAGAACCTTCAAAAAGCACTATAGCTATTGAGTTTTTGGTTTGTGTTGGTCATCTACTATAGGCAAGTGAGATACCATTAGAGAGAAATAATTTTTCATCTATAAGAAGTTATCAATTGGGGATAACTTCTTGGTTAGGGATGGAAACATGTCTACTTCTCCTCTTAGCCCTAGATCCCCATTACTTCCAGACCTGTGCAGACCATGTGCTAACTACCATCTTTTCTGTGAGTTTTTATGTGCACCAATCCTAATGCATTTAGAAGACTTTGTTTCCACATGTTCTACAACCTCTCTGCATCTCATGAAGTTTCCAAAGGGTTCTCTGAGTCCCGAGGGGCTGGACCTGAGGGGGAAATCCCATTTCGGAATAGGTGTCCAAGGTTTACCACTCTCTGCACTTTGTCCAGCTGTGATTCTCTATATTTGTTTCCATCTACTATAGAGAAGCTTCTCTGATGAAAGCTGAAAAAAGACACTGATCTGTGAGTAGAGTAGAATGTCATTAGGAGTTGTGTAATTGTCTCATTCTTTAGCCCAACAGTAGTATTTGACTTTCCCCTTGGTCTCTGGTCTTTCTAGTCTCAGGGTCTTGGCTACCCAAGCAGTGATGGGCATGGGTTACATCTCATGGAGTGAGCCTTAAATCCAATCAGATACTGGTTGTTTAGTATCAAATGTTTGGAGCTACCATTGCACTTATGAATCAAGAGGGCAGTTTACCATTGAAGAGTGAAACATAAGCTGGTATGGTGCTTATCTTTCTCCATTGTTAGTATAAGAGTAACATGAACAATAGAGAGTAGAGATGAAGGCTCTATTAGGCACCAGATCATCTTCTCTTTGTTCAATTAGTTTTGTAGGTATTGTGTTCATCCATAGAGTCTTACCCTCAGTGCATAGAGAGCAAACAAGAGCATTAGCAACAGTTTGTTTTGTTTGGAGTTTTCTATGTGGTCCTTTTGGCCAACAACTAGATTAGATGTAATCCATTTCTGGTACTAGAAGCATCACTTGGTAGTGACAGATGTCCAATTGGGTCTTACTCTCTAGTTATTCAGTGAATTCATTAGATTGGTTCAAAAGTGTATATGTATTAGAAGGTTTCTATTTTATGAGATTTCCATATATCCCTTCAAATGCCCCTTAATTTTAGTTGTTCCTCACTGTATACCCTTTCTTTCCTCTCTTTCCTATTCTTCCATTTGATCCTCCTGTTCTGTTCTCCTCATCCGTCTATATGTATATGTTCTATTCGTCTTTCCTAGGTTGATCCAGATGCCTCATGCCCCCATCTAGTCATTTACTATACATTACCTCTGTTGTTATATGGATTGTAGTCTGCTTATCAAAATCTTAATAGCTAATATCCACATATAAGCAAATACATACCATAATTGTATTTTTGGGTCTGGGTTACCGTACTCAGATGATTTTTCTCATTCTACCCATTTTTTCTGTGAATTTTATGATTTTTTTGACAGCTGAGTAATATTACATTGTATAAATGTACCACATTTTAAAAAAAATTCTTCCACTGATGGACATCTAGTCTGTTTCCGATTTCTGGACTATTATGAATAGACCTGAAAGGAACATGGATAGAGCATGTCTCTATCTAGTAAGATATAGATGCCTTAGGCACATACCAAAGATAGTTCTATTTGGAGGTAGATCTATTTCCAGCTTCCTGAGGAACCATCACACTGATTTCCACAATGGCTTGTCAGGTGTGCATACCTACCAACAACGGATAAGAACTCCCCTTATCCTTGCCAGTACATACTGACAGATTTCTGTATTTACAAGCTGCTTCTCATACCTTACCAGTGTTTCAATGTTCTTTCTACACATAAACTTAATGAACAGTACAAATTCTCCTGAGCCAGCTCTAGCCAACTGCCTTGAGTTTTCCCTCTACATGATGGACCTCAATAATTTGGACAAAAAACTGTTTCACTTAACTCCAAACATAGTTCTTTCTGTTTCAGAGCTGTGATATCATACATGGACAACAAAACATTTTTTAAAGTTACTTCCCACAGATTGATCAGGAACACAAGATGGCAAAGAGAACCTTAATACTAGTACACGTTCTATTACCAATTGAGAAGGACATCACATGTCATGATGAAAAGTCTCTAGCAGTAAATTTAAATCAAATACCAGAAACTATAACTGAACAAATATGAAGCACAGATATTTGATTATCAGGTTCCAGCATCTTGATGGTGTTACTAAGTTATGTTACAGTAGCACTGGCTAGATACAGTTAGTTATTCTGAAAGAAAGTGACGAGTCACCAAAATCTCAAAGAAATATAGACCACTCACATATCATAGTAAACTTACACTCAATTTATAGTTCAGTAGTCTGTTTGCTGTTAATAGATGAAAATTGACTCATAGTGATTGCCGTTATTGAAAGTATGGCATTGTTGGAAGAAGTATGTCACTGAGAAATTGACTTTGGTGTTTCAGATACTTAAGCAAGGCCCACTGTCACTCTTCTGTCTTACTGCCTGCTTATCTTAATATAGAATGTAGCTACTCTCCATTATCATGTCTGTTTATATGCCACCATGCTTCCTGCTATGATGACAATGGACTAAAACTCTGAACTGTAAGCCAGCCTCAATTGCTATGATCATCATGTCTCTTCACAGCAATAAAACCCAAACTAGTATAATAGATTTTAAGAAATGCCAGTTTGATTTTTCTGGATAATATGAGATCCTAAAATATAGGGGACCCCATCATAATCACAAAAGGAAATAATTTGGTCCAAAATTGTTTGAAGAGTATCTTATTTTGAAATAAAAACAATTAACTGTATGGATAACAATCAATACAAATTAACCAAGCACAATAGGAACAAATAAAATACTATTTTGAAAATAAATGAATTGCAGGAACACATACGAAGACACAATAGAAAAAAAGGAAGATGATGTCTTTGACAAGCAAGTTAGTAGATAGAAGCAACAGAAAAGGATTTGGAATGACACTGTTCTCCCAGAGATATATATCTCAGGCATTGGCTTTTGCTCTTCTTTGTTGTACAGAATACCTATTTCTCTCTCCCACTCAGTAATGGAAATATAAGAGAGGAAATAAACTATATTGAATGATATTCTTGACAAGAGAAATGTGAACTGTGATAAATAAAATTAGCCACATTAAACAAGATTAATATTACCAGTGTTTGCAAATTCACTCACTTCATACATTGTTTCAGCGTGACATACTATTTTAAATGTGTAGAAATAGAAAAATAAAGTTTCTCATCAGAGGACAAAAATATTAGGCAGTTTGCTTTCCATTTTTATTTATAATGAAAATAATTTAAAGTAGCCCTTCATATTCTATAATTTGCATATTCTCCATATTTCAAAAATATATTTCATCTGAGTGCATCTGAAATAATATAAATCATATTTTCCCATAAGGTGACATTTAACTTCAATATATTTCACATATACTCTCACAGATATTCTGGCATATGGTCTTGATATAATTGAGCACATGTCAGTCATAATTATGTCATGATAATGTCAATTTGATTTGAATATGGTCTAACTTCTTAAATTACAATTTTAAAGACATATTCTGTTAGTAATTAATGTTTCCTGCTTCCTACATTATAATAACTATAACAAAAATTCTAGTTCATTCCTTCCTTCCTTCATTCATTAATTCACTTACTTGAATATATCATCCAATAAGAAGTAGTCTGATAGCATGCTATTGTGGATGAGTCAACAAGTATTAATCCACAAGTAATTGATTTGGATCAGTCAGCCTATTAGAGAGATTAAGCAGCAAGTAATTAGTTGAGGATATAATATTTATTTGTCCATGGAACTGAAATAATATGAAAGGAAGAATGTTGCTTGTTTAGAATTTGTTACGGGTTTCACACAATGTTTTCTCAATTTGATAATGAAAAAATATTGAAAGCATTCATAGCAAAAGAAGTAACTAGAAAATTATATTGCACAATAATATTTATCTTAATTTATTCTGAATGTCACAAAATGAACAATGAGAATTTATTTTAAAATTATAAATTTCTATGAATTATATTTTATCAAATGGATCTTTGAAGAATGAGTCTTGTGAAAGAATTGATATAGGAGTGCCTGGCTCACTGTGAGTAGTTCACCTCAGGTTGAGTGGTCCTGGAAATTATAGAAAAGAAAGCCAAGTAAGCCATGAGAGCAAGGAAGTAAGCAAGATTCCTCCACTGCCTCAGCATCAGCTATTGCCTGTTTTGAGTTTCTAACCTGACTAGACTCATTGATGAACTATGATGAGGAACTGCATACTGATGTTAAACCTTCCTTCCACAAGTTGCTTTTGGTAGTTTATCTCAACCAAAGAAACCCAAGCCACATGCATTTTTTTTCTTTTATTTTTATGATGAGAAAGTGAGATCTCATAAGTCCTCAAATGTGATCACTAAATTCCTCCATATTACATCAACAAAAAAAGTTGGAGCAACATCTACATGCTACCCAATAATTCATTTTTAAAGGGACTGTTCAGAGGCATCTCTCCAAAAAATGCCATTAGTGTTCAGACTTATATCACAAGTCATAAAGAACTCAAATACTCTAAAAACCTCAAGTAATTAGCAGATATTTGAACATAGATCTCTAAAAGCAACACATGTGCATTGTAGAATTTTTATAATTCTTTATGATACCAAAATCTTTCCTTAATATTATAAACATTATCTTTGAAGAAAATGAGGGATTACAATATTCCCATTGTTATCTAGATCATTCAACAGAATGGCCCATAAACCAACATGCATCCTGGTTTCGAAAGTTTATGAGGATATATGTACTTTCAGATAGGTTTCTAGATTTTTTTGTTATAGTACAATAGAAATGTATACATACTATTATTTTCCCATTATTTTGGTAAGGAAATTTAGAATACATATGTACGAAAATATTGAATTAAAAGTTGATATATACATATTTTGCTTTTAATCTTTCAGATATTTTATTTATTTTGTTTACCTGGGGTTTTTTTTTCTTATGGATTTGTATTGAGGTTAATTTGTGGCCATTTTAACCATTTTGCAAATATTTTATGGCTTGTCATTTCAAAATGTATCTGAAGATAAAAAAAGAAACATTCTATTAATATAGTGAAATAAAAAATTCTAAAATAAGGATTTTCTATTGGTCACAATACATGGATATGAACTGCATATAACAAGTCTTAAGTCTTTGCCAAGTCTTAAGTCTTATGAACTATCTGATTAACATGACATCAGTGTCAGTGTCACAAAATCAGCATCTTACTATGTTCCAAAAGAGTTAAGCAGAACTTTGTTCACCTTCCTTCCATGTCTTGAAGTTATCTTCATAGAGTAGTTATGCAATTCAAATAAAGTCACATATTGAATTTGAGAAACACTCATATTTTATTATGTCTATTAATTAGACTAAAATTTATTATCAAAAGCATTTACACTGAGAAACATAAACTTTCTTCATTAGAAATGCTAAGAAAGTAACTTTAGGATATTACATTTATTTGTATTTAATTAAATTTTATTCAAGAGAGATGTTCATTGATAATTTAATTCAATCACTTAAATTAAAAATATTTTCTGTTGCAATTATAAGATGTTATCAGGAGAACACTAATATTATAAAATTGATTTACATATTATCTTGAATTGGATGACAGTATAGTAAAACAAAATACTCTCCAGAAACCATCAAGACATTCTAAGAATGCAAAACCATAAATTTTTAAAATCAGAAATTCTCTTAGATCTAAGTAGGTAAGATAAATTAAAAACTTTCTCCTTCAAAGAATTATACTTGAATTTATACAGCTGATTAAATTATTCTCTATGGTAATTACAAGCTGAATTTACCTAATGTTACTATTTACTGTGTATCAAAAGCATGCTTTCCTGTTGTGATTCTTTTAGAGCCATTGTATAAGTTCTCATATGTGTTAAATTTTACAAAGTCATGTTTTCATATTTGTATATAATATAATTACATTAGCATTACATTCTCTTTTAGGCCTTTTTTCATCCTACCTCTGGCTTTTCCTCTTTCAAAATAGGTCCTATTCTACTTCATGTATTCTTTTTTTCTCTGGTTTCTATGTAACAGACAAAATGCAATATTTGTACGTCTAGATCTGATATATTTCTGTTAACATGAAGATCCATTGCTCCTTCCAGTTCCTGGAAATGTCCTAGGTCTTTTCTTCTGTATGTCTGAATAAAACTATATATATATATATATATATATATATATATATATATATATACATACATATGTATGTATACATATGTATGTAATTCCATTGTATGGAACATATATACATGTGTGTATATGTACGTATGACATATGTATGTATGTGTTGCATGCAATGGGAGAATTGATAAGTGAGATTAAAGCTTTTTTTTCTTTGACATTATGGGAAGTTAATGGTGATTTGCCTACTGTGCATTATTGCTGTAAGTTTAAGTGTGCACACATCTGTGCTGTATATTTCCTTATTTAGTTCATATTTCAGAAGTGATATAGCTGGAACATGTGGGTTTGGAAATAATGAGTGCATATTGAGTACAGTTCATAATGAGGTAAAATACCCATCAAATTTTGAAATAGAGAAGTTTATTTTATTTAATGCTTCTATGTGTTCATTCATATTTTATATGCTATGACATAACCAATTATTATTTGAAAAAGTAAATCAAGACAAATTGTCTATGTGATAAAATATTTACTAATGAAAGAATAGCTTAACAATATTGCTGGATAAAATAAGAGTCCTTTGAAAAATAATGGTATTATATTTACAATAATCTCAAAAATTAACTCAATAGAAAATGTAGATGGTTAGTAAAAGGCTTATATAATGTTCCCTTAAGGGAAAACAAATCATCACATTTTAATAAACCTTGGCTTAAAGAATAATCTTTGTTTAGTTCAACACACACAAATACACAGATAAATGAAAAGATAATTAAATTGAACTTCTTCAAAACAGAAATAATTTAAAATATGGAATAACCATCAACAGAAAAAGACAAGATGGAGATTATATAACCGTACAGAGCTCTGTAGGGCATTCACTGTGTCGTCACTGGGGTCTCTTGAATTCCTCAGCTCAGTAGTTGCTAATTTATACTCTGTATTTCTTTCTCTTCTCTGTTTCTGATTTCTCTTCTTAACATAAAAACACATGAGTTATAAACACTTGAAGTTTTATTCACTGCACAGGACAATGTATCATGGGAAGCATTCCACACCATTCTCCAAGCATCTTCCTATACATTGCCTAAAAATGCCTGATGCTTAGATGTGTAGATGAACTAAATAAATAATTAGCAAATTTCTCATGTACATGCAGTATAGGACCATTTTCTATTAAAACTACCTTTTAATGATGGCATTCTCCATTGATATTATCAATGGTGGGGTATATAAATTCAGAATAAATTCTTGTAAATGAGATCACTACTAAAAAGTTTAAAAAAAAGCTTTTGAATAAAATTTGAAATATTTGTTGTACTAAATTGTATCTCATCATGAGGAAACTTTTTCTCACAGGTTGCCAACATGGTGTATGTATGTGTGCATGTACTCATCACAAACTGATCAGTAAATGTGTGCATTCATTATGATTCTCATTTTAGTTTGTCACATTGATACTTGGTCTGACTAGCTTTGCATGTGTTTAAGGAATATTATTGAGCATATATGAAAAGTAGGCTTCTCATTACATTCTTCTTTATCAATTATCTTTTTGAAATTTGCCTATTCTTGATTTGAATAAGAAATGTCGTTTGTAGGCATATAAATTTGAACACTGTGTCCTAATTTGGTGGAGCTGTTTGGGGAGTTATCAAACTTTTAGAGGATCAGCTGGAGGAACACTGGAGGGACAACTTAATGGAACATGGTATTTGAGATTATTGCTTGTCCCTCTTAGAGTTCACACTCTGCTCCCTTTGCATGCATTTCTGTGTATGGTTGAATTAGGTCCCTACTACTGCCACTATACCTGCTACTTTCTTCCTGCCACAGTGTACTCTTTGCCTGCTGCAGAAATAAGCCAAAGTAAATACTTTAATCTGAAAATGGTTTCAGTCATAGTGTTCTGTCACACTAGAAAGTAAGCTAGAACATTTTTCCAGTAAATATATTTCTTTTTCCTTTAAGAAAATATTTCTTTAAATACCTTTAAAAATAAAGATGTCAAGAATATCTTCTGGATTTCAGTTTCCTTTGAGTATTATAATGCTGATTTTACAGTGTAGAAAAATATTTAGGTAAAGAGTGACAATGAAATTAAGAATTTTAAACCAGGTCAAGTGTGGTGTGTAGAGGAACATTTAATCCTTTAATCCATAAGCATGACTGCTTTAGGGTAGAAAAGAATATTGGTACACACCTTTAATCTCAACATTCAGATGGCAGTGGTGGTCAATACCTTTAATTCCTAAGACAGAAACTGTGTGGAAGCAGACACAGGAAGCAGAGGTCAAAAAGAGTCAGTGTCAAATAAAGTAGTGATTTCTGAGATGAGTAGGTGAAGGACAGGCATAGTGACTAATTAGAGGAAGAGTTAGCAGAATGATAAAGAGTGAGGACATGTCCAACTCTCATGATAGGAAGGCAGGCTCTCAGTTCAGAGCAGAGTCAGTTACAGCAGACAGTATGGGAGGGCAGTTTGAAGCAGGCAGACAGGGGACAAGGCACAGAGACGATAAAGCAGTCCGACAGAGGCAATGTGTAGCAATGAGAGCTCAGGGAGAGACACAGAGACACAGAGGCAGCTGGGCAGAAATCAGTTTCAGACAGGAAAAGTGAAACAGTTTAAAAGTGAGCAGAGCAGTTCAGCCAGACAAGCCTGAGTCAAAAGAGTTCAGTCAGAAACTGTAAATTGGTTCACAAGATCACTTTGAACCAGACAGCTTGGAGAAGAGTTTGAGCCAGAATAGTCAGTGAGTTGAATGAGACAAGTCAGAGTTCAGAGGAGCTTTTATCATAGTGGCTCAGTAAGCTTAAGTTACAGAGGTTAATCGTAAGGAGTTTTAAATGTTCTAGATTGTAGGAAGGCTGAAGCCTTCCAGCTCTAGACTTAACACTAGATTGTAAGGAGGCCAAACAGCTCCAGGGTCCCAGGGCTTCAGGACTAAGAACTGGTCATTGAATTAGCAAAAGAATAAACAAACTTTGCCCTGAATCAATATGTACATCTGGCTTCTGCATCTACATTACAATTGCCTTCCAAAAATACTTTTATTTATCAAAATTTTCAAATATTTTCTTTTGTTGCATCTGAAATTTAATCCCCACTTAGAAAGCTACCTCTTATACACATATTACAGAATATTCCTTCTGTTCTTTGCCAGTATTTATAATTCTTTCATTGCTCACACTGGAATTTACTTATGGGTATGATGTAAGGATTAAATGTAGTTATTTTTCAATGCATTTAACTTCTGGTCTCAATAAGATTTATTCATTTGTTTATTTATGAAAGGAACATTTTGTCCCACTCTTATTATCTCAGAAAACGTTTTTATGAGTCTATGCTCACTGGTTTGTCTGCTATTAATTCGGTGTAATTCTCCCACCTTGACCCTAAATTTTTATGTTGACATAAATGTTTCTAAATTTTAACCCAATAGAACTTTGGAATGCTTGCAGATGTTGTAAAGACAGAGACATGAAATTTAAAATCTGTGTATTTAAATATTCCTTTCCATTTCCATTCTTGAATTTTTCTTTCATTCTCATAATATAAGAAAATGACCAAGATTCTCTAAAAAAGCAACAATAAATAAAGCAAACCAATTCAGGGGTTAGTAAAGACACTGTGGAGTTCTAAAAATTAAACTGGCTAATATAACATTCATAGTAGCAACAAGTCCAAATCACCAGAGGAAGCAAATAGACATGGTTCAGGAGACAAACAGACCCCCAAGAACATGATTGTAAGTTGTAATTAAGTAGCTCTAATTTAATTTATTTTTAATAACCTGAAGGAAATTGATAAATGACTAGAACAGTCATTAAATAATATGGGCTAATGTCTATTAAAACAAAAATTTGTATAGAAAATCACCCAATGACATTACATTCATAGGACTGACTGGAATAACAGAAAATAGAGTCATAGTGACAGCAAGACACATAGCTCACACAGTTTGAAATCAAAGTTAAAACTATTTACTATATCTTTATCCCGAAACAATTACAAATCCAATTTGCTTGTCACTATGACAATTTATGGATAATTTCTTTGTTTTTATAGCTGAACAAAATTCTACTGTATATAATTACCACATCTTTTAAAATCCATTCATCTTTTGTGGGACAGTCAGTCAATCACCATGTCCTAGGTATTGTGAATGGAGCAGCGATGAACATGGATGAGTGTGTGCCCCTATAGTAGGATATGGAATCTTTTGGGTATTTGCCCAGTAGTGATATGGCTGCAACATGTGGTAGACCTATTTCTGATTTGAAGAAACTTCCACATTGATTTTCACAGGAGCTAAACCAATCTGCAATCACACATATAGCATAGGAGAGTTCCCTGTTCTCTATGTATTTAACATTTGTCATATACAAAAATCTTAAAGTAATTTTAATCTTTATTTCCCTGATGCCTAAAGATGGAAAATACTTAAAAAATATTTCTTATCTATTGTTTTCCTTTTCCTCTAAGAACTCTGTGTTCAGTTCCTACAGCCATTGATTCACCAGATGTAGACATAGGCTCAGGTTCAAAAGGTTGTTTATTCTTTGGTTAATTCAATCCCTGGTCCTAGTGCTGTAGCCCTGGAGTATTTCAACTCCAAAATAATTGATCTTAAGCCTAGAACTGGAATGTTTCAGTCTCTGTACAATCTAAAACATTTAAGCCTCCAGTTGACTGTTTCTAACTGAACTCTCCTGACTCTGGCTGATTCTCTGCCTCAGACTGAACTATTCAGCTGGGATTCAAATGGCCTCTGTCTCATCCTTGGACTCCTCAGACTGCTTCTGTGTCTCTGTCTCCAGATCTTTCTTCTGTGTGCTCTCCGAGACAAGAGCTTGCTTTTCTATTGTGAGAACTGGTTGTGTCCTCACTATGTTAACTCTACCAACTCTTCCTCTGATGTTACTTTGTCTGACCTTCTCTTTGATTCATTTCAGACATCACTTCCTTTCTGACACTGACTCCTTATGAGCTCTTCTTCCTGTTTACAAACTCTGCTTCCTGTTTCCTAAGTGCTGGGATTAAAGGTGTATACCACCTCTTCCTTCTGAATTCTGGGATTAAGGGTATGTACTAACACTCTTTCTACATTCCAATGTGATCCCTTTATATAGAACCCTGGATTTGGTTCCTTCCTAGCTATCACACAGGCCTTCAATGTGATGACTTCGTAGAACAGCCATTCTGCTGGACTAAATGATTAATATATCTCTATAAGTTCTATAGCACAATGTTTAATTATGCTATTTTAAAATGTAGGTGTTTAGTTTTTTAGTTCTTTGTATATTATAGATGCTAATTCTATGTAAAATGTACAGCTAGTGTGATGGCAAGTTTTATGTCAACTTGACACAGGCTAGTAATTTGAGAGATGGAAACTTCAATTGAGAAAATGCCTCCATAAGATTTGGTGGCAAACCTGTATGGCATTTTCTTACTTAATGATTGATAGCAGAGGTCCTAGTCTATTGTAGATGGAGCTAGCCCTGGGCTCCTGTTCCTGTGTTATATTAGAAAACAGGTTGAGCAAATCATGAGGACCAAGCCAGTAAGTAGCACTCCTCCATGACCTCTGCATCAGGTCCGACCTCCAGATTCCTTAATGTTTGAGTTCTTCTGATTTCCATCAATGATAGACTATGCTATGGAAGAATAATCCAAATAAATTCTTTTCTCTCCAACTTGCTTTTGGTCATAGTGTTTCATCATTACTAACCTTAACTATAACAGCTAGCAATATTTTTCCCACTCTGTAAACTGGATCTACATTTGAGAATACTTTACGCATTATAAAAGGTTTATTGTTCCTATTATTATTATTATTATTATTATTATTATTATTAAAAATAGAATCCCAATTGTTGAACATTGATCTTTTGTTTTTCCCCAGAAACCTCAGGAGTTCAAGTTATAAAGAACTGATGTAAACCTATATCCTAAAGTATACTCCAAAGTGTCAGTGGAATGCTCAGCCAAAAAAGCGACATCTATAGCACCAGAGCCCCACCCAAGGCTCATGGACCATTGTGGAAGAGGGGGCAGAAAATTATAAGGGCCAGTGATAGGAAATGTTAAAGTGAAACAGTATCTTCAGGAAATGTCTGAACTGTTGCATTCATGAACTCATAACAGCTGATTGCTTTTTGAAGACCTGTACTATATAAAGTCAGTTAACATTTTGGAATAGGACTCATGAGCCACTACTTCTACCTGAGTAACTATAGACACTGTTTTTTAGTAGAAAGTCAGTTTAATATTGCTACTAGGAGATAATCCACATTCCAGTGAATGGGCTCCCACACCCAGAAGTATTTGGGCAGTACGAATTAGAGTGTAGGGGTTATAAAAAAGAGAGAAACAAATTGCTGAGGGTTGGGAAAGAAAATGGTTTTAGAGAAATATGGGATGTATGAATATGATAAAAGTACATTGCATGCAATTCTCAAAGTAACATTAAAATGTTTTTTAAATGTATGAGTAAAATCCATATAGTGAACATAGTTTTCCAAGTTTAAATATAGAAGCTTGATGCCATTTTAAGCAATAACATATTTTCTTTGGCCCACATATGTTCTTGAAGTTGTCTCTCCCTGAAAGGTCAATATTTCACTGAGGCCTTGATATTATTCATCAGAAAGAAATTATTATTATTTAAAAATGTCAAATACTTCTTTTCTGACTTAATAATGATCCCTCCTTTACTTCTTTTTCACATTAATGGTTATATAAAGAAAATATTATATCACATTTAGTAATTCAACAAAATATAAACATTTTTAAAAGTTTTCCAATCAACTTCAATTACATAATCGAATAACATCTTAAATGTTTCAACATTCTCAATTCTGTGACAGAAAGTATATTACTCAATGTAGTAACAATAATACTTTGCACACATGAAATGTCTTTCCTTTAATATACAACATTTATCTCCTGTAATTATAAGAGATTACACATAGTATTTGAACCCTTCAATATCCTTTGCCCCTGTTTTCTCAAATGGCTCCATAAAAGAATTAAATATAATACAGAAAAATATCCTAAAATGACATATAACCCCATTCAATCTGTTGTAAGAAGAAATATAAGAAATAGGTGTTTGTTAGATTTCAACTATAAAAGAAAAAGAAAAAAGTATCTGTCTACTAAAATGTTCAGTCCACAAGAATGATAACTTAAGCTATGTGTAGTATGATGAAATTAACAAAAATAGGAAAACTGAAAGAGGTTTAATGCTCTGTATTTTCCTTCTGTTTTAATTAGTAAATTTAAAACATATAAATGGATGTAAGTCAATGTCTATTATTGACTGACTCTACCTAGTTTGCTAAATCATATTTAAATTGCAGTAGCCATGAAGTATCCCAACTTCTGCTAAGCAGCCCAATTAAACTTTAAGGTCATTGACTTATTTTGCATATTATGTTTAAAAATTATTGAATGATACAGAAGGTAAGGATGGTGTTTACATGAAATTTTCATCCATACCAACTGAGAAATCATAAATGTAGATGTTCTAAAGGTGTCATAATTTGCTAAATAGAAATAGGCAAATAATGCATTGCCAAAGTTTAATTTAAAAATAGAAAACCCCGTAGCAATTGCATATGAAAATGTTCTTTATTCATGAATCCTAAGAGTCACACTAGAAGAAACCCTACAAACCATAGAAATCATGGAAACTTGAGACATTAAACTAATTTATTTGTTCAAAAATTCTAAAATTATTTAATATATAAACCTCAGCTGTGAAACATGTGTATATATACATGTTCTATCAATGGTAGAATTGTAGAAAATACTTAAGTATAATAAATATTGGATAATAGCAATATATTTGATTAATAGAAATTCTCAACATTTCTCCAACTAGATATTCAGATAATCTCCTTACAATATTGTAGTTATATAGAGAAAGACTACTCTAAACATTTTCAGCAGCATTAAGTCTCCAGTGAGCAGTTTTTCATTTTGCAAGGTTATTTTATTTTGCTGAGTATTGAATTCTCTTTAGTGCCACTGATGTGAACTCTGAGATTAGTAATAAAATATATTTTGAACTCTGAAGTTTCTGTGTTCATATTAATTTATCTCAAGAACTAATGTTTGAGAAATATACACAAGATGATATCCAGAGGTGCAATATATTTCAGTCCTTGTGGATGAAGTGTGCTGCTTTGCTATGAAGAATGTTTGAAAATAAAACTTCAGGCAAGTATTTAAAAGGGAATTAACAAACTGTTGGAAAGGAAGGAAACTCAGCCTGTACATGGATTAAAGGTATAAACACAAACATTTTGTCTTTTAATATGTGATACTTAAATTGAGTACACTGGATATACTATCCCAACAGAGAAGAAAATGGAGGATTAATTCATCTAATAACCACTATAGACAGACATTCAGACAGACTGATATATGGAAGTATGTCTTATATGGAAGAAATAAAAAAGTGAACAACAAGGTACCTTATCAACTACTGTTTAATTAAGGCAACATTTCTGTTTACCCTTATGAGAACACGTAGAAGGGTTCTACTTATTTTCATTCAGGAAAGTTCACATAGATGAACAATTTAAGGACAATAATTTTACTTAAGTTTCTCTGAAAACCTGAAAGAAAAGGATTCACAAAGGACAGAAAAGTCAGAGAAAACTTTGCTTTTGAAAGCACTACCGCAGAAGGTCAAATACTAAAATGCTACTTCCAAAGTAAAAATTAAAGACAGTTGTAGCTGTTGATGTCATTATAATTTAATGTGGGGACAGTAATATCCCATTCTGGAAGTCATGAAATGATTATTGTGAGGTGAAAAAGGGCACTTTTATTTTTATGTTCAAAAACATTTTTTTTATTTGACATTTGTAGATTTATTATTTTTAAGCAATTTTTTTTCTACAGAATCACATTTTGGTCTTTGATACTAACTATGTCTAACAGAGACTACAAATCACCAAATGAGGTAACATTTATATTTTCCTGTTGAAACACAGCTGAAAAAACTAATCATTTACTTTTAAGCAAGGTAAAATTAAGTCAGCAAACTAAGCCTTATAGCTGGATTAAAATATACTTCAAAACCCAGTAATCTATGTAAAATTATGTCACAAAGCCAATTTATTTTTGGACATATTAATCACTAAAATCATGTTATCATACAACACTTTAAAATTGTTAAATTTTACTGTTTGCTCTGCATCTAAAGAATGGACTTCATTCATTATTTGAAAGACTAAATATCATTAGTGCCCACTTCATACAAAAGATGTACTTCTGGGGATATTAAAGGGAATATTTTAAGTCTTGTTTGAATAACTGGAGAAATAGTAAACAGAAAATCAAAATATGATAATCAAACAAAGAAAAACTATTGAGGAATAGGAATAAGAAATGGTATTCTTCTCACTTTAGAAAATCAGAGCTATAATCCAGTAACAGACAATAAACTCAATAATGACCTCTAGATTCAGAGGCTAAAATATCATTATTTTATAATCCCTATTTTTGAAATCTGTCACATCTTAAAATTTAAATACTTATACCTTCTTTGCTTTGGAATGAACCTTTTCTTGTCACATGAGAAATTTCTTTGGCTTCAAGCGGGTCAGAACAATTAGAAATTAATATTTACATAAAGAATCTGCAAAAAGTTTGTGTCCTGTCTAGTGTTCTATTGCTATGAAGAGACACCATGACCATAGCAACTCTTGTAAAAAAAGAGTATTTAATTAGGGCTTGCTTACACTTTCAGGGCTTGCTTACACTTGCTTACACTTGTCATCATGGCAGGGAGCTAGGCACAGAGACTTGCTGTGGAAGTAGCTGAGAGTTCTACATCCTGATGCACAGGCAGCAGGAGAGAGAGACTTTGGGCTTTTTAAATCCTCAAAGCCCTTCCCATGTGACAGCTTCCTCCAAGGTCATACCTATCCTTTCAAAGAGTGTCACTCCCTGGTGACCAAGCACTCAAATCTATGAGTCTATGGGACCATTACCATTCAATCCATCACATGCTAAAACATTTTTAATAATTTCCTCTATTGTTTGAGATTATAATCACATAATTTCCCCTATCCTTTTCTTCTCCAAACCCTTTCTTAATAGCTTATCTTACCCTCTTTCAAATTTATGATCTCTTTTACATTAATTGTCATCACACACACACACACACACAAATATGTATAGTGTTACTTAATTCTTAAGTTTCTGACTACTTAATAGGTAATTTCTGGCTGTGTGTGAACTCTGCCCCTAACTTCTAATTGTTGCCAAATGAATACTGTAACATATTATAGCATAATAGATTAATGGATTATACATGAAACAGAAGTATAAGACATGATTTTAATCTGCCTGAACTTCAGGCATAGCAGGCAGTCATCCATAACAAAAGCATGATCCTTTCACTGGGAGTCTTATGAGGTGAGTTCACCTGTTTTTGGATTATAAATACCATCCACCTAGAATCTGAATTTCATATGAGGAAAGACACTTCACAATAATAGTGTTCTGCGTCATGTGAATAGTGCATTGAACATATCTAAAATGAATGTTTATTAAATAAACACATAAATGAATGAAAATGTTTGAATTAAGTTTTGTACCATCCTAAAATAATGACTTTTCCCTATGAAATACATCTTTCTCAGGTAATACATAATAGTGGTTTTTGTTAACCTGTCATTTCTACCAGCTTATTAGTTTTTCTTGAGTTTCTGCTTTTCTTTTTAAATGAGAAGCCTCCATCAACTTACAAAACCTGTTCTCAATTCCTGTAAAGTAAACCCTTAAAGTTTGATTTTGAAACCAACCAACAAACAAACAAAAAAGCAAAACAAACAAAAAGACAATGAGGATGGAGGAGTGATTTGAACCTTTGCATCAAAGCCCTAAGAAGAGAAAAGTATTCTTTTACAGGGGAGCATTTTGGGTCTAGGGAAATTGCCTCATTTATTAAGTGTAAAGTTTATTATACACAGATAAAAAAAAATGATTGTGTGCTATCCAAGACAGCAGCAAATGCAAACTGTGTCAGAATTTGAAAACCTCAGATTTGTTCACCCTAGGCATTTTAAAATCTATGTTGTTATAGAAATTTTTCCCTTCTATCTAATACAAAGCAATGCTCTTGGAAATTGTGCTCTATTTATATGAGTCATTCCAAATCAAAATTACGGGCCTCTATTTTGAGAATTTACTTATTAGAGCTTTAAAACTGTATTAACATATTTTATTTCAATAGCTAACATCACTAAACTTTGAAATATGTCTGGTAATTTCTAACCAATGTTATGCTATATTTAGTTAGTAATTTTGACCATAGAACAGAGAAAGTGAAACAAAAACAAAAATAAAGAAAAATTTAAAAAAAAAATGAAAGTTTATAACATGAACATAACAAACTGCATTTTTAAAATATTTAATTGATTTATGAGTGTCTGTGTGAACACGTACCATGTATATATATGTTTCTATCCCCAGAACCAGAGGAATGCTGTGTGTTCTTTAGAGCAGGATTTGCATTAAACAACATGGGTGCTGGGAAACAAACTCGGGTCTCTGGAAGAAAAGCATGCTCTGTTAACTAATGTACTACCTCTCAAGTCCAGATTGTATAATTTACCTAAGAGACAGAGAGGTTCTTTTCCAAATATGTGACTTTATCATTAATATAATTAAGTGCACATATGTTGTGAATTGTGTTTCAGTTGAAATAGTATCTTTCACTTAAAATGATTACACAAAGTTGAAATATTATATTTAATTATAATAAAAAGTAATTGATGAAAAATTTTGTGAAGGGCAATTTAGCAACAGTTTAGGCATATATGTATGATCATTTTAAATTTAGTAAACATGTACTGTCAAACATTTTGTGTTGTGCCTTTATACCTCAAAAATATGCTTCTGAACTTACTGTAGCACTTATGAAATGCAATAGTAATTACAAGAAAAATAAAAATAACTTGGAGTTGAGAAGAAAAATATTATGTGGGACAATTTAGAAAATGTTATTTCTGAAAGCAAAAATATTGTCATTAAATGTTTTCCTACATCTAAAAAGTCAAAATTATTTCCATACGGTATTGAGTTTTGATTAGTTTAATACAAACTGACAATAACTTTTTGTGATAGACTTTTTCCCTTAAAAGTAAAACTGGGGACTGCAATCATAAAAAGTATTAACAGAGGATATCTGACAGGGTTTTAAGGGCATATGCCAGTTGCCATGTCTAGCATTACCCAGATAACTCTGACATACCTGAAGCTACCAAGAGTAAACTGGTGAACATTTTAAAATGAATAAAGTTATCTTAGAATAAAGAAGGGAAGATAAGATAATAAATCTATCATTAAAAGTGAAATCAACTCATAATATGAAATCAAGTAGTGAGGACTGATATTCACCTAACAAATATTTGATAAGCTATCCTGAAAGAGCAAGACTTCATATCTTTAAATATTGCATAAAATAGCTTTAAGATAGACTCACGCACATGAAACATTGAATTGGAAGAGATCTTTAAATGTTCTCCATAATTTCTCTTCAAATGAAAGGTTACACATTGTTATATGTTATCACACTCTCTTGTCTCCAGATGTTTTATCAAATTTCTAGGCAGTTTCACTAATATTTGCCATATGCCCATATTTTGTCTTGTTTTGGGTCTACTCTTCATCCTTCTGACCCTTAAAATGTTTTTCTTTGGTCAGAGCACAGGCTTTGGAATAGGAGTTCAATTTTGTAATTATTTTAGAAGTTTTTAATGTGCTTTTACTTTTACTAAAGTTAACACAGATAGCTAACAGTAACTTCAAACTTGTGTCTGCCTGTGTAGTAGTCAGATGTAGATGTTGATGTTAACTTGCCAGATGTAGATGTTGGTTCAGGGAAGAAGATAGTTTATTCTTTTGTATAATTAACTCACTGGTCCTTGGCTGTAGCTCTTGAGCCCTGTATATTTTGGCCTCTTTACAATCTAGTCTACCTCAAAGAGACAAAGCTGACTGAGCCACTCTGACTAGCTCCTTCTGAACTCTTACTCTTCTGGTTCAACTCACTCTCAGTTCTGGGCTTCTTTTGCTGAGTTCTGCTATGTCTCTGTGCTCTCATTGCTCCATCCTGCCTCTGAAACTCACTACTTCAATTGACTGCTCTGTAACTCACTCCAGCCTCAACTTGTCTAACTCCTCCATTACTCACTCTTCAACTTACTCTGTTAACTGCTCCTCAAGTGACCCTTCAACCTAGTTCTCAACTGACTGCTTTTGTTAAGTGACTCTTACTCTGTTAACTGACTGCTTTTACTCCTACATAACTCTCTTTTACTGAGCTGATGGCCTACATTTTCTACTGAAAGTTGGGTATGTCCTTACTCTGATAACTCTGTCTGATTAGTCACTTTGTCTGCCATTCACTCTTACTCATCTCAGATATCACTTCTTGTGTGACACTGACTCCTTCTGAGTTCTGCTTCCTATGTCTGCTTCCACTGTTTTTTCTAGGGATTAAAGATGTGGACCACCACCACCTTCTGAGTACTTGGATTAAAGGTGTTTGCTACCATTGTTTTCTGAATATTGGATAAAAAGTGTGTCTACATTCCATCCAGACTGCACAGGCTTTGAAATGTAGACCCTAGCTTTCACGCACAGCTATTCCTCTACATGCCCGTTTCACTGTTGTATGCTCAAACTGCATGTATTACTCTGTTACATCCTAGAAGAAAGTTAAGAAAAACATTAAAAACTTTATAGCCACCTGTTGCTCAGGACCATTCCTTTGGTCAGAGCTTCTGCCTCAGTTAAATTCATAGTGCACACTGTTTTTATCTAGAAAAGTAGTTAAAAGTTTTGATGGTCACCTCTACTTCATATCAATGCTGCCTCTCCTCCTCCTCCTCCTCCTCCTCCTCCTCCTCCTCCTCCTCCTCCTCCTCCTCCTCCTTCTTCTTCTTCTTCTTCTTCTTCTTCTTCTTCTTCTTCATTTTTTTTCTCAAAGAGTTTGACAGTGATGAATACTTTTTCCAGGAGAGGTGAGAATTCAGATAACATTTCACTACTTGATATGCACTGATTGTAATATAGTTGGTTGAACTTTAGAATGTTACAGCTGCAGACACTTTTCTACATAGTGATATAATCATTTGATGGTTTCATGAATATTGGCATAGGAAAATCATAAAAACAGTTCAGATCATTTTATTTGGATCACTAATGAAAAGTTACAGGTTTCCATATTATTTCTGTTTTTATAAAATAAAAGTAAATGTATAAAGTACAAGAATTACTTTATGAATTAGTTTTTGTCAGTTTGACACAAGTCAGTCACTAGGGCTCTGAATCATTTGTTGAGATAATTGAGTACGTTCTGTTCCTATTCAGCCTGTTAGGCAGGATTCTGAAATTGTTTTGTCCTGTTGATTTGTGAACCTTTGTCTTTATTCTAATTTATGCTAATGTTTTGTCTACTTCCATAGGAAACAATGAAAATCAGCTACCCCTAATTTCCAGAGGTAGTGTGTCTTAGTTTGCTTTCTTTTGCTATGATAAAACACTGATTTAAGCCTAGAAGACTTACTGCTGACTGAGCCACTTTGACTAGCTCCTTTTGAACTGATTGTTCTACTGAATGAACACAACTCTTCTAGTTCAACTCACTCACTATTCTGGTTCAAATTCTTCTCCAAGCTGACTGGTTTCTTCAGAGATGGTTTACTGTTTCTGACTGAACTCTTCTGACTATGGCAGACTCTGAATAATACTTTGACTTCCTAAGACTGAACTTCTCTGCTTATCTTCAGACTGCTTCTGTGACTCAGTTAACTTTCACTGACTAATACTGCTTTTGTCACCCTCTCTGTTTCTCTGTCTTATCCTTAGTCAGACTGCTTCCTTGTCTGTGTCTTGTCCCCTGGGCTGAGAGCCTGCTTTCTATCACGAGAGTTGGGAGTATCCTCACTCTGACTCATTCTGCTAACTTTTCCTCTGATTCATCACTTTGCCTGCCTTTTAGTCTAATTCATCTCAGACAATACTTCCTGTCAGTCACTGACTCCTTCTGAGCTCTGCTTCCTGTCTCCCTAGTGCTAAGATTAAAGGCACGAGCAACCACGGCATTCTGAATATGGAAATTAAAGGTGTCTGCTACCACTGCATTAAGAATATTGGGATTAAAAGTGTGTACCAACATTCTTTCTACCCTAGAGCAGCCATACTAATGGATTAAAAGATTAAGTATTCTTTTACAGGTGATCTTTTCCTTCTTAGGATAACTTTTTCTCGAGATACATTTAAAAATGGGGATCATCTGAATCAAAATGTTATTATTTTTGAGTTCTCACACTTAGCAAGTGTTTTTACCCAATTGCCCATCTCCCCAACTCAATATTTAGTATTTTAATTGCACAAGAAAGAAATACTTTTTTGACTTCAAAATAAAAATCACAGAAAATACGTCATAGTAAATTTTTAATGAATGGGTGTTACTCCTGTCACTTCAGTTTCCTTGTTGATGCCATAGATCCTGAGCATTAAGAATTAAACCCCAATATCACGTTCTATGGATAGAAGCCAAAGGACAATTTGACCAGTGGATTGCAGTCAGAATAATTTTGCCAGTAATGACTAAACCTGGTTTGATTTGCTCTGTTTAAAAATGGATCCTACATTTTCTCAGTTATTGAAAATTGCCTGATGATTACCATAGTTTTTTATAATGAAACAAACATTCAGCATCTGTGTCTATAACAGACTATAGATGTTTATTTAGGGTAAAAAGGCAGTTTATTCTTTGACTAATTCAATCACAAGTCATTAGTAGTCGAGTGTTTTGGCTTCTATATGATCTAAATAACTTCCAAGACTTACTGCTTACTAAGCCACTCTAACTCTTTCTGAATTCAGGACTGTACTGAACTCTGACTCTTGGTTAGCCGATTCAAATTGACCTTGTGAGTCAACTGACTGGTTCTGACTGAACTCTTCTGACTCTGAAAGACTCTAGTTGACTCTTGCAACTTCTCTCACTAAACATCTCTGATTGTCTTCAAACTGATTCACTCTTCCTGTCTGATACTGACTTCTTCGGCTGAAATGCCTCTGGGTTTGAGCCTCAGACACCTCAAACTGCTTTAGACTACTTCCTACTGCCTCATATTGCTTCAGACTGCCTCTGTGTGTCTTATTCTCTGTCAGTCTGACCTGATTCTCTGTGCTGACATCCTGCTTTTCTATCATGAGTTGAGCATATCCTCACTTTGACTCACTATGAGAACTCTTCCTCTGACTCATCACTTTGCCTACCCTTCACTCTGGCTCATCTAAGACATCACTTTCTGTCTGGTACTTAATCCCTTGGAGCTCTGCTTGCTGTTTCACAAGCGTTGGGATTAAAGGCATAAGTCAACACTCCTTTCTGAATACTGGGATTAAAGTTTTTCACTAATATTTTCTGCATTCCATCCAGACCACACAGGCTTCGGAATATGATTCCTTCATATAGACCCCAAGATGTGATCCCTTCATATATACCCTTGTATTTGATCCCTTCCTATAGACCCTTGAATTTGATTCCATCCTAGCTATCAAACATGCCATTCAACATGATCCTTTCGCAGAGTAGTCATGCTTCTGGAATAAATGATTAAATATTTCTCTGCAGAGGACATTGGCAGAGTCTTTCACCTACTAATGATTTCAAATTAATTGTTAAGTAGAAAAGTAAGTAAGAATGTCTAATACTTTTGCCTTCAAAACTGGGTTCTTCCAAAATAGTAGTAGGCCATTAACTGGGTGTGGCCAGGAAGATCCCTGTATCCAACTGTCTGGATATTGCATCGATGTTGAAGGCACACAGTACCATATTAAGCTATTACTTGGGTGCTCAGAGTATGTAATTTGAAAAGAAATACCTGAAGAAAAAAATAATGTGTAGCATCATAGTTAAATTATTCAAATCCTAGAATAAAGAGAATAATCAGTGCACCCAATTTTGCTTCTCTTAGTACCCTACTTTAGAGGAAAAAGTGTAAAATCTTTGCAAGATTTACTTCCTTAGTTTAGATAGTGAGATCACCCTGAGCAGAGAGAGAACAGAAATAGTACAGCACAATGAAAGAGCTAGTACAGGTCATCTCCTGGATGAGAATGCTGATCTATTTTGTTTTCTTTTGTTTTCACAAAATAAACTTTTATAACTTTTTTTTGAACAAAATGTTACTGGGGATAGAGTGATAGTTCAATAGGTAAGGATGCTTACTGCTCTCCCAGAGGAACAGAGTTTAGTGCTCTGGTCAAGCATTTCACAAACCTGCTACTTCAGCTTTAGGGTCCTGTACTTACTTTGGGCCTCTGTGGCTGCATGCCCATGCATGCATGCACACACACACACACACACACACACACACACACACACAGACACTCACAAATACATATGCATAAATGTGAATAAAAATAAATAGGCTATATTCACAGCACTCAGAGGACTGAGGCTTGAATACTGTCACAATTTTGAGGATAGCCTGAACTATTCTGTGAGTACTAGTCTAACTGGGTCTATATAATAAGATCCTGAACCAGACAGCCCACCTTGAAAAAAATGTAACACTAAGTAAAAAAAATTCTAACATAAAAAATGCCAATATATGGATCAGTAGTATATATATAAGAATATTTTCAATATATTTTATAATTCAAAATGTAAACCACATAAATACTAAAATAATAAATGGAACATATTTTAGCTTGTTCCTTACATGGCTGCACTGAAGAAAATGGAATCATGAGTCTTGTTATTTGTAAATTTTAGGAGCATACTATTTGAAATTAAAGACAATAAATTTAAATCTTATATACTACAATATTTCATTTACATTAGAAAATAACCAAAATAATAGATATTTTAAAATGTGACAGTTGGAATAATTATCCAGGAATTAATGATGAGAAAGGGACTTAACATGGGTCATTTACAATGCTAGTGACTTTATTGTTTTTTAATGTATACTAACTCAATGGGTGCTTTATACTTGAAAAAAATGATATATTTATATTTACATCATGTACAGTTTCCTGTACAAATACTTGTCTTCAATATGTATTTTTTTAAAAACCAAGATTATTACATACTTACTTTCATTTCAACTAGATTGAAGTGTCACTGAAACAAAAATATACACATTTTATTTTCTGTCTATCTCAAATTGTTCCTTACACTCAGTTCTTCATGAATATTTTGCAGCTGTGTCACAATAATCTTTTGAAAGTAACAAGTATGCATATTGCTTTCTGAAAATTCATAAATTATGCACAAATTTCAGGAAGTAAGTACTCATAATCTAACTGCCACTTTCTGACCAAAAACATCATCCATCATTGCTTGTTGGGTCACTGTTTTGATTTAACATACACAGCAAATGCCTCTGAAGTACTGCAAATGGATGGGGTTGGAGATAGGAAATGCTAACTAAATTCATGGATATAATTTGTCTTTGAAGAGAGAATTCATTCTAGCTAATAGAGGATGTAACATAAAATCAACTTGAAATAAATTTAGTTGTTCTGAAATCTTTTCATCCGTGAATTAATACAAATGAAATGGCATGCATATCATCTTATTCAATAAGCATAGACACTCCTGGTTGCAATGACTTACTTAAAGTAGACACTGCAACATTTCTAAAACATTTATTTTATAAAGGTCAGTGTTACAGAATAACATGCCCATAACTGCATCCCCATATATTTTTGTTGAATCAATAATAATAATTTTATCTGAGATTATTTTACCCTAATAGTCTATAAATAGCACATTGAAGTTTTATTAATACATGATATCTGTGAAATATTTTTATGTAACTTACTAGAACAACTGTAAGAAGAAAATATTGGCTTCTCATTCATAATGAAGTTCAAAATACTTTTACTAAACAGTACTTTTTCTATCCTTTCTCTGTCCCATTCATTTTTCATCATATATGTTTAATCCATGAAATTAAATCTTATTATACATGTTTGTCTTTTAAGGACAATGAAAACCAGGATTTTCTCTCCTTTTATTTTTGATACCTAGCCTTTAGAACAATGTGTAACATATAGTACATACTGAACAACCATGTTTGAATACAGAAATTAACTGTAAACATTGTAATGGTTATGGTAAATGAATATTAGAAAAATTATTTTGAACACATTTTCATGTATCTGAGCCTGTTTTACACTCATTAAGTAGTAGGGATGACCATGAATACTGACTTCCTTGTGTTTACCTTCTTAGTGTTGTGATTACAACCATAAGCCACATGCTTATGAATAGTATTTGGAATAAAAATCACGGTCCAGTGCATGCTATACTTGCAGTCCATCACTGACTCATACACAGCCACTTACAGAAATTTTTATTGGATACTGTAAAAGTAGCAAATATAAGGATCCAGTAACACTTAAGCTGTCTTTACATAAATGTGAAGACAATAGAAATCCTTCACTATTAGGTTTTTGATTCAACCATTTTATTAGAATGAAGATTACCCCTGGATAAGTGATTACTAACAATGCTTACCCAGGACTTACCCAGGTTTCTTCCTATGTTAACTTTTGTTGATTATTAGACAATGCAGCCCCTAAGCAACATCAAAAACTCCCTTTCAATTGCTTGCACCTTACTGGAGTCTGTTGACCTGAATTCAGGTCTAAATATATTCTCTGGCTTATGTTACAAGCAACAATGGGACTGAATGCACATTGTCAAAAACAGTTGTAAATTATCATGAATCATTGTCTCTGAAAATTTCTAACTTTTCTGTGTAATCATTGTCTTAACTATTGATCTATAAACTGCCAGTTAGTGGCAAAGAGGATAGGTTATCACATAAAACAGCAGAATCTTTGAGATTTCAATAACAGCATGCTGATTTTGATAAGATGCATATGAAAATGCATTGGGAAGAAGAAAATTTTCTCCAAAACAGACCGTCAGTGAGGAGTGGCAAGCCTCCATATTATTTCCTTAATGAAATGCAATGTTTTTTAAGTTTTATATGATATATGACAATTAGTCAAATTCATAAGGTACAATGCGATATTTGAGAAAACATATACTCTTTATCCTTTTAATGGTGATATGCTAAAGATCTCTTTCTGTAATTGAAAATGCATCACACATGTACATTACCTTTAAAGATAGTCACCTTCTGTGTTACAGAAACAAGAATATAACCTTTCTGGTAGTGGTGACTGATAAACTCTGTGGACTCAACTCCTTCCATTGCTTGCCAATGGTCATTGTTCTCTTAGGTACTTCAATGAGATTAACATTTATAAACTTCACAAATGAGTAAGTATATACAACATTTATATGTGTTTCGCTAGCTCATTTCAACAGCTGTAGAGCTTTCCAAATTTATATTTGTGCTCTGCAAATAACAAACTTTTTCAATGGCTAAATAATGCTTCATCATATGCAGATAACTCTACATCTTTCCCACATGTGACTTTCCCCCAAATGACTTTAGTGCTAGTCATTTGTAAGGACTATGTTTTTTAATTACTAAGAGAAGTGCTATGGTAAGCATAAAAACTAGATGATGTTTAGGCATACTAAGTTTTGTGTGAAATTATTCTTGGGCAGGTATGAACAGACATCTAATCACTGCAGATAGAAAAGCAAGCCTGTCTAAACTACTATTAACACTAATGCACAAAACTCATTGGAGACCCAATGAGTTTTATTGGTGTTACTTACAGATATATGAGTGAGGGGTTAATTCAGAATCACAGACAGCTGTATCACCAAGGCCCACCCCAAGCATATGTTTGATAGCTCACAGAAGCTAGATAGCGGGAATGCACTGCACAACCTGCAGGCAGAACAACCTGAAGGTGTAGAGTGTCCTTTCCCAGGGGCTTAGTTGGTCTGAAACTTCTCCAGGTGTTGTGAATTGGCCAGAGCTCCCTCCCTGGAGTTCGCCCACCCCCCATGCTCCTGATATTCCCCACCCTCTGGTCAGATACCACCCCTGTACCTACCCGCAGACCTGCCCTGCTTCATCAGTCCCATATAATCCCAGTGAGCTTTGAACTCCTCCTCTTTGAATCGTTCTCTCTGTCTGTATCTCTCTGTCCCTTCCCCATCCCCCCTTTTTTTTTTCTCTCTCTCTCCCTTTGCCCCTCTTCCTCTGTTGTCTCTCTCCCTCTCTCCCTCCCCCCCTCTTTGTTCTTCCCTCCACTCAGAAGTGGACACTTTGTGTCTCACCCCACCCCAATAAACCACTTGCATGAGACCCTGTTGCTTGGTGTTGTGCACTTTTCTTTCATTGGTGCCCTCTCTGAGGCAAGCTCTCCTGATGTCTCTATCCCTTCAGAGATCTGAGCTACACTGAGAACCTAGCTGACTGCCACACCCACACAGGCTCACCTTTTATCTGATGGATCGCTGGTCCCCACATGCAACACCAGCCAGTTGATAAGTTCCCCTCTAGGTCAGTGTAAACAGCCCCCTGAGTCCAAGGAAGTGATCATTGGGCATCTGGCACCCCTCTGGTACTCTTGGGGATGGAGGTACCCCAGCCACAGTCTTTAAGACTATGGCTGGCCCTTCTCACCAACCATTCTCCCAGGCTCTTTCACTTGGGCAGGAGACCTCTCTTAGCCCAGTTTCCTCTTTCTCCTTGTCAAAAATCCTAGCGCCAGGCAAACTGGGCCTCATCTCGACCTCATGACTAGCTGTGACAACAACTAGGACATTGCAGGTCCCTCTCATGGTTCATCCTAAGCTTGGGGGATGCCCCACTTGGGCCCTGAGCTGAACTGTCTCCTACCCATGGGCACAAGCTGTCCATACCGTCTGACACCCCCTTGGGATGACACTTATCACACTTTCCACAAAAATCTGGCCTCAATATCCCTCAGAAAATCAGTCTAAATGGCCATGTAATGGCACTTTGAATTCCAATATTATTCGGCTTATGTTTAACTTCTGCCAGCGGTACAGCAAGTGGAAAGAGTTTCCCTATATGCAAGCATTTTCTTATCTAGGTTCTAACTCCTCCCTCTGCTCTTCTTATCCCTTACCCAAATCCTTCTATCTATTAAGTCCAAACCAGATGACTCTTTCACTCTCTTTGACCCCGCTCAAGAGCTGCCCCCTTACCAGACTCAATCCCGGGGGAACCCCCATCCCCTATTTCCTACCCATGGCAATGAGGCCATACTCTCCCAGCTGGCTGCTCCAAACCTCTTTCTCCGGCCACTATTCAGCAGGCTGGCCCTTGGATAGTAATCCTCTAAAATAAATAAAAAACACATTCGGTCCTATTTTTTTCTCTCCTTTAAAATCTTTCTCTTTCCTTTTTTTCTAGTCTAACTCTAAAACTTTTCCTAAACTATTTTTCTGATTCTAACACCACTCACATGGACCAATGCTATCTTGGCTTTTCCAACCTTAAAAAAAAAAAAAGGCCACGTGCTCTTAATGCAAGAATCAACAGATGGTTTAGATTGATTGTGATTACTGTTTCTCTCTTTAAGTAAAAGGGTATTTTACTTTTGAACTTTTTACTTTTTACTTTTGGAACACAGCTGAAGGATTTTAGATTTTAAGAGTGAATGGTGAAATTAATATTCTTAAAGAAACAACGTGTTTTTAATGTAAGAATCAACAAATGATAGATCTTATTGAATTGTGATTGCTGTTACTCTGTTTAAGTAAAGGGTATTTTACTATTGATATTACAGGAACACAGCTGAGAGATTTTAGATTTTAAGAGTAATTGGTGAAATTAATATTATTAAAAATTAACAAACATTTATCAGCTCCATGACTAGATAAAAGTATATACAAGTTCTAAAGATTAAAAAAAGATATATAGATATAATTTATAAAGGTATTAAGATATATAAATGATTGATTATATTGGATATCAAAGGCTCAGAGGTTTAACATTGACAAAACTATATAAGTATTCTTAATCTTTCTGATAAATTGATACCACTATTACAGGATTTTAAAATTCCTTTGGTTTTTGTCTTCAAAATACAGACTTGGGAATGCTTCTCACCAGGCTATAATGTTTCTGTCTGATTTGTATACCCAATGCTCCTGATGCACAAAGTGTTCATGATTCTGTCCCAGGGTCGTGGCTTTTGATGACTCAAAGGTATGGATCTGCTCCATTTATAAATCTGTTCCAACTGTTTTATTAGCTGTTTTCTCTATAATATGTATTTTAGTACACGACATTTGCTATGACTTGAAGGTATGTGTCAACACTTCAGTGCAAATAATAATGGCAACCTAAGGTATCTCTCTTTTTATAAATTTACATTTCTTGTGAGCTTCAGGAAGTCAACTTGGATCCACCTCCCACAGGTCAGACTCCAGACTTTAAGTCTCTATCTGCTCACTCATAAGAGTATGATTTATCTCTTCCCTGGACTTGGGAACCCTTCCCCTCTCCACTGCCAAGACTATGGACATAAAGTTCCAAATGTAAGATTTTCCTTTAAGTCTCCTAAACATAACCTCTGTTCCAAGCATATGTTTCAACAGATTTCTTTTTGGGTGACTGACGCTGCACAAAATCAGCTCTGCGCTCCAAATAGCTACAAGTAATGGACTTGCTGAGAACTAATACAGACTGTTCCAGTACAGCAGATGCCATGCCTACTCCTGTCCACTCAGAGGGATCAGTGAACCAGATGCTTCTAAAGAATACCCCATTGCCTGACCTCCTCCCCAACTTTTGACTAAATTACCAGCCTTCTGGGGCCCTGACTACTATGACCCAATTTCAGCAGGAAGCAGTCTAAGAGAATGACATGCTATTCCCTCATGCTGGAACTTTTAGTCAAAAGAAAACTCCCTGATATTGGGGATATAACTTGTGTGATGCCTATTGGCGTATCAAAAGGCGTAATTATTTAAAAGCCAAATAGATCTACATCTATCAACAGATTGATCCACGAGTTCAGATGGTTCTGTGTAATGTCAGCTATCAAAGGGCTACATCACTATTACCCTAACTGGATACAATAAATTGCCCACTCCTGATTTTTTTGTCTAGCCACAGAGCAAATCAAAAGACTTGCCCCCATTCCTACCTTACAAGTCAGGCTCCTTGCCTTTTTAATAACAAAGGGAGGGGAAATGTTGTGAATTGGCCAGACTCCCTCCCTGGAGCTCACCCATCCCCCATGCTTCTGATACTCCCAACCCCTTGGTCAGGTACTGCCCCTGTGCCTGCCCCCAGATTGGTACCTGTCCTGCAGTCATCAGTCCCATATAATCGCGGTGAGCTTCCAACTCCTTCTGTTTGGATCTCTTTCTCTGTCTGTCTGTCTCTGTCCTTCCCTCCCTTTTCCTTTCCCTCTCCATCTCCCTGTCTGTCTGTCTGTCTCTGTCTCTGTCTCTCTCTCCTTCTCTCTCTCTGCCCCTCTTCCTCTGTTGTCTCTCTCCCTCTCCCTCTCTCCCCTATCTCTCTTTCTTCTTTCCTTCACTCGGAAGTGGACACTTCATATCTCATCCCACCCTAATAAATCTCTTGCGTGAGACCCTACTGCCCGCTGCGTGGTGTTGTGCACTTTTCTTTCACCAGGTAGTAAAGAACCAGCCTGCCTCCATCTTAGGCTTAGAAGCTGCCTCAGAGAAAAAACAAACAAGGTTCATTCTTGTTTATGATTAAATCTCCGTTGCTTAAGTATTGGCCTATATTACACCTGTAACCTTAATTACAAATGGTTCTGTACAGTCTGTTCCACAAATGGCAATAATATTTTTGTTTCAAAAAAGTTAATAACCATCTTGCAACCCTCCCTTTATTTCAAAGAGATCATGACTACTTGTTATTATGACTATCTGTTGTTATGAAAACCTGTTGTTATGACTTCCTGTTGTTTTGACCATTTTGTTATGTTCTGCTCCTGTAACCCCAGCTTTCTGAGTACAATCTTTCCTTTTGGAAAACCCCTAACCCTGAGCTATAAAAATCTTGTCTTCCTCACATTTAATGCTCTTGAAACCCACTTATAGGGAAAGACAGCCCTATATATATATATGAATTAAAAAAATAAAAAAAGCTTTTGTTAATTGCTTGTTTTAAATAATTTGACAATAATGATTTAGGTCAGTGGTCTACCTCCTCCCATCTTTACAAGTAACAGTAGCTTAGTGTCTCTTTGTTTCTTCCAGGCAGTTCAGTTGGTCTTTGATTCTTTCATGCTGCTTGATATGAGCCTCTTCTAAGTAGCCCGGCTTGGTTAAGAGTGACTCTTTGCAGTCTTTATAGGTATGCTTTTGGGGGAGACTGAGCCTAGTGAATCTGGTCAATTTCAGAGACTTCCTGAAGCTATTTACTTTATTGAGTTATTCACTTTCCATCTTTTCCCTGAAAGGTGATATGTTTCTTCTACCCTTAGAGCATTTTGTTGTTTTATCTCCTTGTCAATATCCTATCTTAAAGAACCCTGTACTTTCACTTTCTTTTTAGGCTCTGTGTCTTTGTATGTTTAGTATTTAGGATTGCTGGTTTGCATGATAGTTTTATTTACAATTTCTTGAAAAACTTGTAAATTATTATTCCCATTTATATTGCTACCTTTAGTTTGATCTTACCCTTAAATATAGTTTCTAAAGATTATTTTGTAAAATGAGGATTTTTTCGTATATAAAACATCATATTCTTCAATTATACATGCTCTCATCTGTTAAGAAGAGACAGTTCATAATAAATTTAATGAGGAATTATGGCAATTTTAATGAGAATTATATTTCAATATTCTTATGAAGTTAAACACTTGGTCCCAAGTTGTTGAAACTATTTGTGAAGATTAAGTGGTCTACCATTTACTGGGAATGGGCTAGGAAATTAAAAATCTCCTATCATTTACATCTCACTTTCTGTTTCTTCCTTTCAGTTTAAGACGTGAGCTCTCAGCTTCCTGGTCCTGCCACCATGCCTGTTGTTCGTTCATATGTTGTCCTCAATATTATGGACTCTAACTTCTTGGAAGCATAAGCAAAAATACCATCCTTCTTCTATAAGTTGCCTTGGTCATGGTGTTTTATGACACCGTCAGAAAATTAAGTGATATGTATGAATAAAGAGAACTAAAATCACTTGTGGGCTGGAAGATATGGTACTTGACTGGTATTTGCATGTAATTTCTAAGGGATTTTCTACACTAGAAATAAATGTTTAAAGAGAAACCAATGATGCATACATTTAAATTAGAGAGTTGATTTTAAGTCAGTTATCTTCTGATCTTTTGGGGAAATTTATTATACAGTCCCACGGGCAATGTAACAAATTGGGTAGTAAGAACTCAACACTGTCAATGTTTTTGACAAATCTCTAAATATACAAACCTAAGGATGGTACAAAGGAAAAAGTAGCACCTTGAGGTATTAAATGGTTCTGTGTTATGTATAACACTTTGGTTTATTCTCTGTGTGATGTTGAACATATCTTATGCCTTGGTGTTCTTACTATTTAGACAATAATGGATTAAATGAGTTAAAATAAACCTCAATAAACTCATTGTCAATCTAAAAGTTTTATCTTAGTTACCCGTTATGTAACAGAGAAAGACCATCAAAGAGCTATAACAATCAGTAAAATATCTGAGTAATCCCACAAAGAAATTGAGTGGATCTAGGGAAACATCAAGGGAAAGAAGAAATGTTTCACATTAGCCTGACTCTGAAAATATCTAGATTTACCTCTAGGTGTTTGTCATATTTTTAAACTAAATTTGAAAGTCAGTGGAAAGATAGTCATTTTGTCATAAATAAGCATTTCCCCTGATATTTTATATGACAGGCAATAAAAGCCTGGATTCATTTTGTTTATTAATTGAGCAAGGTACTTTCTTGTAATGCATTTTCACCAGTTATACCATTGTAATAAAAATACCTCATAATAAAAGGTAGAGAACTGAGTGCATTGTTAGGGCAAATTCTCCCACAGGCTAGGTATAAATCAGGCAGTTTTAAAACTAGATTATCTCTCCTAATACTGGTGTATTAATTTCTATGGTCCTCTCAGGAGTATGAGGAAGAATGAGAATGGAGTGATTAACACATCTTTGGTAATTGTTCTTTGTCAGCCTGCTCTAATCTGCTTATCTGCACCGCCTGCTGATTATCCCTGCCAACTCTCATCACTGTCCCATCAGGGCAGAGATTCATGGAGCCGCCACCATGCTGTTAACTATTTTCTCTGCCTAAACCTACAAGTTCTGCCTGACTGCTGCTCTTCCACGATGTCAGGGGTTCTTAGAACATTGTTAGAGAATGACTGGAGAGATTTGGTGTTTCTATGGCCCAGCTACCCCTTTATATTTGCTCCAAAATTCTTTGATGCCATATTCCTGTCTCTCTTTCCTCACTTTGACCAAAGGCATTGCCTTCAAAGCAGGCAATATGAACTTTCAGAATTACTTTTGACAGATTCTTCATCTTTTTGAAGCAAAAATCCCAGTGTTCGCCATTCATTCCACTCAACATTGTTTCTGTCTTCAGTAGGGCATTTGAAAGTGTTTCCCAAGCATTTGCATGTGAGGTTGAAAAAAATAGATATTTGTCTGCTCTATCCCATTGTTCATCCACCAGTCTTTGTCAAGTTGTTTGAAATATAGAAGAGGAAATTTTTCTTTCTCTTTCAGAAATGGACTTCATTGTCAAATTTATTATCTAAATAAAAACTAGTACTTACAAATATATCTTCAAGGCTATTAATTAATTATGCTCACTTGATTCAAAACATGTCAAAAAAAAAAAAAAAAGAGGGAATAGAAAGCCTAATGATGACAAAAATTAAGCAAACTGAATTCTTATCCTTGAGAATAGGGTACATGCCAAGAGTGTACTAGAGCTCCCTGTGAAAAGATATTAATAAAGATTGTTTATATAAATTTCTACTAAATGCATGAAGACACATTGATATCACCATTTTAGTGAATAGTTATCTGTCTTCCTCACCTTGCTCTTTTAAACTTATTTTTTTTCTTATTTTAAAGAAAGAAAATATTTAGATGTTTAATAAACAAAGAAATTTCATTATCAAAAATCATAACCTCTAGATAAGAAAGAGTCATTTTTAATATCACTGACACAGTTTTTGAAGTGACATTCATTTCTGAAGAAATTAATACACATGTATAGAAATATGAATAGTATAAACTTTGGTATATGTGTTTTTATATGTAACAAGTTCATATATATTATATATATCCTCTTAGATCTATATCATCTTTTAATCAATTATTAGGTTGTTTATCTTACAACCTTACAAAGTTCTAGTAAGTATCAATTTAGACGCAAATATTCTAAATTTGGGTAATAAATATGTTTATATATTCCTCATCTTTGATTATTGAATGAAAAATTTTATTCTTTTCCTTACAGCATTCCTTATTTAAAATAGGAAAATTGACTAATATGCAGCTGTTTGAATGTTAAGTAGTAATAAATATTGCAATTGCATAGACAATATTTACAGACCTAATTCATAAATGCTTGATAAGTAAATCTTTGTTTAATTAACTAATTAATCAATTAAAATATGTAACATAAATTCATAAAAATACTTTTCCACTGTGTATACCAATTTAAAACTTATAAAACATTTATTTTATACAATACTTTACAGTATTTATTATCAATTTACATTATAAGGAAGTAGTATAGGTAATTTAAAATATAATAACCCTCTTATGAAGAATTTTTCTAATTTAAACTTTATTACTTAAAAAGAGTATCAAAATAGAAATTTCACTATAATTACTAATGTAACCACAAATCATTTAAAAATATGATACTGTTCACAAAATATGATGAGTTCTAAAAGTATATTCTCCTTCAATGAAAACAGTTAGAACAATGGAAAGAAGAAAAATGGGTGAAGGGGTGATGGTAATGGTATATTTCTTTAGCTACAATTAATTCCTTGCTTGTTTTAATTTGTTTTAATTTAATCAGTTAATTTCTTCACAGACTTCAGAAAATTAATGTTAAACTGTAAGGGGCAGGCAGAAGGAGACCTCCGGAAAATCACAAGGACTCGAGATCGATGCAAAATCAAGAGGTTTATTAACCAATGTGTTGGGGTCAACTCTCACGTATCCTATAAGTCAGAATAGGAGAGTGACCCCGAAGCCAAATTTCATATCGGTTTTATAGAGTTTTTAACAGAGTATGGAGTATAATTTTATTACATAATCTGATTGAGTGGGACTTTCTAGGCATTTGGCAATGGATGTGGGGTGGAGAAATTCCAAGCCTGGGGCTGTTGGGCAATGGCCCATACCTTATGGTTATTCTGAGAACTGGCTGTTCCTTTTCTGGGAACAAGAAACAGGCCTAAACTTTTCAGAGATTTTTAAAAGCCTGGCTAAAGTTTGGCTACTTTGGTTCTGTCCTTACAAAACCATAGTTCTATGTTTCATCATGTATTTTCCTCCAGAGCTAAACTGTCCTACTTCCTGAATGAAAATGTTGAACCATATGCTGTGCAATTCAGTGCCTATGGTCCCACCAATTTGTGTCACTGGGAGACCAAGGATGAGGCATAATAATGTTATATACTGAACATATAGGAAAGAATAACGGTGAAGAACAAATAGATAACTATTTTTAAATAATTTAAATAATTTAAATAATTTAAATATTATTTTAAATAATAAAAACTGCAAGCAGTTTTATATTATATATGAAAGATAGTTTTGCCAACAAAATAACTAAACATTGAAATATATTCCTATGTTTTCATGTAATATATTAAAATATAGTTCTTTCTTCAAGGTGTATTGAATAACTACACTCAACTAATTTTTGCTCTACTTGTAACAAAAAAAAATAAATTATTTAATGTACATATGGACCTTAAAAATATATCATAAGTTCTAACATTTGAGTAATATGATGTTTACTAAAGAGGAATTACATGTATAATTCAGATTCTAAGAAAGGTTTTGAACTAACAAAAATTTACACGTTCATTATTGAGTCCAATATTACATGACAAGGCAAAGATTTTCTCCATCTAAAATATACAGTTCCAACTTGTACAATTCTTATACTTATCTGACACAATTAAATAAGCTTTGGGTTCAGTTTTACCCTGAGGGAAAAACAGAAATAATGAGAACGTTAGAAATGAAGGCAAAATGAGTACTAGAGGTGAATTTATTCAACTGTCAGCAGTAACTGTATCATGTTGAGGACAATGTTTCTTTGGGAAGATTGTAAAGAGAGCAAATGATCATTGAATGTCTGGTTGTGGGGCATCTTTACCCAGTTATTCCAGTCTTTCATTTATTAGAACATTTCTCTTGGTATTGAGAACAAAATGTTATACTTGACTGTGAAAACATCATTGACTAGGTAACAAAAAAAAACAAAACAAAATCTTTTTAGATAGGAATACATTACTCCTGAGTTAATCATAAATAATAGCATCATGTGTTTAAAACAAATTTAAATATTGTTTTATTTTAATCTTACAATGCTAATTATTATATACCAATAGGCCATTATCTTCAATTTGGAGGAAGCATGGGCACAGTCCAGCAAGAGACAGCTACAAAAGTCAAGGGAAGATCTTAGTGTTGTGCATGTGATTTTGGTTTTGTAAGGATGAAAAATCAAAGTGAGAAGTTTCCCCCATATTTCAAAGAGATGTCTGGGAGGTCAGCCAATGTGTATCAGGGTCACAATGCCTGCAGGTATAAATGGAGAAGGAGATCCTGGAAGCATTGAGCTGAAAGTGATGCTTACATGATTTTTCTTATAACTGATAAGACTATAATGAAAACTAGATTTGCTGGAAAGAAAGAAAGAAAGAAAGAAAGAAAGAAAGAAAGAAAGAAAGAAAGAAAGAAAAGAAAGAAAGAAAGAAAGAAAGAAAGAAAGAAAGAAAGGAAGGAAGGAAGGAAAGATTTATTATTGCTGTGGGTAGAACTGTCCCATCATTGAAAGTATATAAAATGAAGAAAGTCATGCAAACCTTGAATTATCTTTCCTCCCATTTGATTCATGCCATAATGTGATCTGTGCAACTCCATTAGGTCCTCCCAACATTATTGACTTAACTCTGTGAAAATGCACACTAAATTAAATAGTTAAATTCTTTAAGTTATTCATTTCTGTCATGTTGGTCATAGCACTACAAGAAACTGAGGAAACTGGTCCCAGGAATGGAATAACTGAAGAAATAATCTAACTATGGGTTAGAATTTGAAGGAATTTTATTCTTGGTTTCTACACATCATTTTCTTTACAACCTATACTACCAGATATTAACTACTCTGTGATGCCATCCTCATCACAATGGTTGAAATAGGCTGTAAAGTGAACCAGAGTAAATCTTTTCTAGTTCATGATTGTTTTCTGTTTGTTCTTGCTGTTGTTTGTATTGACTGCCCATGTATGTCGATGCAGAGATTATTAACTTGTGTCTGAAAATGAGGTTATTGCTTAGACTCAAGTTGAGTTCTAAGACTTCTAAACCCACATTGCAAGAGGAATTTGCAAGCTTTAGGAGCTGCAGACAGGACCCAGAATAATCTAACAGAACTTAATTAAAAGTTCTGTCAGAATTTCAAAAGAGAAGCTCACTGATGGGCATACAAAGAGCCTCTCTGATAAGGTATTACAATGGAGTAATGACTATTTTGAATAGGGCTAGAGTCCATTACTGTTGTATTTTGGCAATGAATTTGTCTACATTTTATCCATGACCTGAAACATTTTAACAAGAGACATATCAGTTAAAACTAATTAATTTAAGTGAGAATACTTTAAAGCAGCATAGACACACTGAAATTTATTTATTGCTGACTGGTTTTAGCCAGATTTACAGCAAAAATCACAAGCTAAATACATAAATTAAGACACTGTTTATCCAAGAAAGGAGTGAAAGAGAAGTTGTTGGCAAGGATGTTTGACATTTGAGGTTTCTTTTTTTGTTTTATATTTTTTTTTCTATCTTATATTAACTCTTAAGAGAAACCAAACACTTTTTACTGCATCAAACAGAAATTAACCAGACTTCAAGAATCAAACTGAACAGATCTGATTTTCTTTTCCTTTGTAAAGAGAGCTGCAGGAGCACCTTGATCTGGTAAAACCACTTAGGAAGTCAACAGAATCACTCATGAACTTCTGCTGTAGCCGTGGTCCTAAGGAACCTGGTATTCAACCTGATGGCAGACCCTTATGTAGGACATGTGGTTCTGGTTTGACATGCCCGTAACATTAAAGAATGTGGGGTAATAGAAGATGGAACCCATGTTTTTTTTTTTTTTAAGGGAGGATCCAAAAGGACCCAAACAAAGGTTAAGAAACATACAGTGTGTTTGTAAATTATAGGGGAGACCCTTTAAGCATATATATATATATATATATACATATATATATATATATATATATATATATATATATATATATATTCCTCTGGGGAAAAAAATCAAATAAACAGAAATGTCAGCAATTCTGACAGTCAAACTAAGAAAAAGCACATATGGTCTTCAAGTGGCCAGGCAATATAGCCTCACCTTCTTAACCCCTCTAGAGCTCTCTTTAGGATTCAAATGTTCTGAATAGGGAATAGGGAGTAATGTGATTAAAAGTTTACTCTGGTGACTTTCTATCATGTTTTAGTCTTTCTTCCTCTCTATTCTTCCATTTTTTCCTTTTAGAATAAGAATGTTTAATATAATCCTTGCATATTTGAAGTATATTTTAAAAATTTTAAGCAGGTACTCACAGATATTACCTTGAGTATTAATACAGACTTTGGTTAAAAATTGGATACAAAACTGAGCTTTTAATCAATTTTGGAACTGTTCAGATTATAGGAACTCATAAAGTAAGACTGAACACAATTTGCATTTTGTCATTGTCATTGACTACTCTGGGACTAGGGGTACAACAATGTAATTTAAAGTGATGTATTCAGGTTGAAGTTATGAAGAGCTGTCATTTTAATCACTAATCTTTATCACCTGAAAGTCACTGTTTCCCTTTCTTTATGTCTGATCCACCATTACCAACTGAAAAGATGCCCTGACTTTTCACACCCATATAGTCATGATGAACTGAACCCCATGAAGGAGTAAAGTAAGACATACATATCTCTTTAAGTTATATCTCTCAAGCATTTTGATCACAGCAACGAATATCAACTAATGCAATTTTCAATTCACAGAAGCAATCCATAGACACATTTGTATATTTTAATTAAATATAGAAAGTCATTATTTAAACATTCATGTTTAATAATAATAATAATAATAGTTAAAATTTTAAAAGATAAAAATGAATTGAAGTTATCTTGCTGTTAAGTCAGACAAAACAAAACGTAAGAAATACAATGGCCAGACCTTATCTTGCCTATACCATATCTAATCTCCAATCTCTGCCACACCCACATACTTTCTGCCCAGCCTAGCTTGGTGAATCCTTCAGCCTTATTCTAATCTGTCTGCATCTCCAAGCCCTCAGACCTAGACTGGGTTCTACATTAGCACACTTGCTGTGGGAGCCAGATCTATGCTATCATCAACTTACAGTCCTGGTAATGATTTTACATCCTGGGTGCCAGCCCAGCCCCTGTGTCCTCCTAACATTATCCCACTCTCAACAGATCCAACCTGTAGGTTCATTACAACCAAAACACCCTGTACTCTGACTCAGCCAAGTGAGCCTTCCTGATCCATCTAGCCTGTATCCACCTCAATATGTAACACATCAGGTCACATAACTAGAGCACTGACCAAGACTAGAAAGATACACTCCCATCCATGATCTTTGCCATTTTCCAGAGGTTTGGACCACATGAGACATTCTGTGTTCTTACCTCTCATGTGTCCATATTAGACAACCAATGAAAGAAGTCCACATTCTGAGATCTCAGTTCAAAACACAAACAATATGAAAGGTCAAGAAATAATTCCAAAATCCATCTATACCAATGGTCTCAAATGGAAATTGTCTAATTGACCCCCAGGACACAGAATATAAGAGAACAATCATAAACTTCACCGAAAAATTCCAAAAGTTAAAAAGGGAACAGAAAAATCTCAATAAAGTTAGAGTGAATTTCATTATTAGTGAAATAAAGCCTGATATGCTAAAGAAAACAAAAA
>JAMJFZ010002358.1:0-69409 GCA_026225945.1 Cricetomys ansorgei | reverse complement strand
GTTTATTTTTGTAGAATATGAAATGGTTTTTTGATAAATACATATATCATACAATCAGCTCAAATCGTTTGTGTTTCTCTATTGCCTAGAGTATAAGCACCTAAACTTCTTGTAGAGCTCTGAAGTTCAAAGAGGTACTTAATTAGAACATCATAAAGTTGTGTCTTCAGTTAAAAATCTATTTCCAACTTGTCTACAAAAAAGCTTCTGGTGGAGCTTCATAGCCCTTTTGTTTAGTCAGACTAGCCCATTGCTCTTTGTCCTTTCATCAGTGAAGAATTTCTTAATCTAATCCAAAATTTCTGATGATCTCAAACTACACAATGGAATGTTATTCTCCAAATGCCACAGTTGCAGTGAAGGAATATAATCTAGCAGAGTCTTTCTGTGCTTGTCCACTTGGCGTTGGTGCTTTAAGCTTAATATATTTATTGAATTATTTGGTACTTGAGGGCTCTAAGAAGATGAAATTCAGTAAAATTAAAGCTCAGTAAAGTTGGGAGCTAGTAAAAACAGCATCAGGTACTAAAAACATGACACAGTCATTTTATAGGAGAAAATATTAAGGAGCCCTGCTGTGCAGAGGCAATATTTGATGATGGAGACAACTAGACCTTCAGCAAGATTTGTGGGATGAAAGTAAAGTCTAGAAGAAACTCCCAAGTAGCCTATCACTTGTGCACAATTGTGCCCACTACTGTTCCCCATAAGCACAGTTATACAATTAACTGCTATATCCAGGAAATCAAATTTTCCTTACAGTATTCACTGAGGACAACCCTTTTGTACAGAGTGTAGCTCTCATTGTTATTGAGCTGCTTCAGTTTCCTATGCCATATAGTCTTTCTTTACCCCAAGGGGCTAGCTAACTTTGGTGAATGCTTCTTGAGTTCATGAAGGTAAAGATGTTTTATCCAACTTGACCTGTGACTGACCATGTGGTTATTGCTTTGTGTTGTTCATAGTAGTATTCCATAGAGTTCGTATGGCAACCATTTAGGAGATTGTTGGATTATGTGTGGTATCTTTGTTTTTTGAGTGTCTTGAATGACCTTGAATGTTGAAAAGGGGGTATGGTACGTGGACCACTGTGGACCCATAGAATCCATCTATAATTCATGACCAAGTCCTGCATGGTGGTGCACACCCAGCCATTGGGAGACAGAGGTAGGACAGAGCTCTTTGAGTGCCAGGCTAGCTTAGTTATAGGCCAGACAGGGCTATATAGGGAAACCCTGCTTTAATTAATCAGTTAAATGAAAAATGCTTATGACTACAACTTTAAATGTGTTGAAATAAGTACAGATTCACTAGTTTGATAAATCCGAGTTTCCTCATCTGTCAAATAGGGTATATCAACTTTAGGATTAAAGAAATAATGAGTATTAATTGCTTAACTATATAAATACAAAAATTTCTTTCATATGGATGAAGGGGTTGTAGATTATGGAATCAGAACCACTTGAATAAAATTAAATCTCAGGTCTGCTATTAAACAAAGACTCTCAGAATGTCTGTTGCCTTTGAAGATGGAGAGTAATGATACCTCATAGAGCTCTTGTATTAACAGAGAGTGGGAGAATGAATTTTAAATGTATAGCAAAGAGTAGATGTCTGGTAAACGTTAGAGACTTCTATATTACCCTCAACTGACTCCTTATCTCCTTAGTCTAAGGTTTCTTCCTAATTCTAAAAATTATCTGATTCTCTGCAATATTAATATATAAACTTTTAACAAGTGAAGTAGAATAGTTAAAATTAAAGCAGATTTTAATTAATAAAATAGTCTAGAATGTCAACTGCTATATCTAATCTTTTGAAAAATAAAGTTTATAATAATGCTCAAATCATCTTTTATTTTACTTATAAATTTCAGTTCATTGTCAAAGATAGATATTTAGCATTGATTCTACATGTTGATAAAAATAGTGAATAAAAGTTATCGATCCTGGCCCCAAAGAAGTTGTTCAGTGTTTAGGTTTTGTTAGACTCTTTTATTTTTTAGTTTTCTCTAACTGTGATATTTTTCAGCTCAAATATACAGGTTTTTTTTTTTCTTTTTCTTTTGTTTTTTTTAGTGGTTCAGCTTAGGATTTATTGCTTTTGGCTGAGGCCCTGTGAAGACTTATGAGATAAAGAATCAGTGTTACATAGCTGTACTTATGCATATTAAAGGGCTTGGGAGTGACTCCTCACGCCGCGTAGCTACTTTCTTTCTTTCTTTTTTTTAAATTTAAATTTCTTTTGAGAATTTCGTACATGAGCACTTAAAAATAGAACTTATAATTAGTACACACAAATCATATCTGTCTGTTAAGCATTAACTCTATAAAACACCTTTCATTTCATACTAACTTTGTAAACTTGACCTAAATAAATACTTCAGGAGCTAAGCATGGCAGAGCACACCTGTAATCTTAGCACTTAGGAGACAGAGGCAGGAGGATTGTCACAAATTCAAGGCTACTGCCAAGGTCTGCATAGTGAATTTCTGGCCAGATGGGACAATGCAGAGTTGAGTGCTTATAGAAGAAACACCTGACTTAGGAATAAAGTTTGATTTTGTCATACATCAGAATACTTTTAAATACACTATTGGTTCTTAAGGATTTTGCTTCTTTTTGTTTGTTCACTATAAAAGCCTATTGTATGTATGTGTGTATATACAGATAAACAAACAAAGAAATAGGTAAGCAAATGTGCATAAATATGCAGAGAAAAGACCCTCTAGTTCTTGTATTTAATTGAGTTGTGGTTTCTAAAAGTAAGAGGCATCTAAAGGATAAGAATAGAAGTCAAAGAGTGGGTGTAGTTATATTAATATAGGCAAAATAGTATTTCAGGCCCTAAACTAAAAATATAGACAGTATACAATAGTTAAAAAAGTTCAGCTTGCTAAGAAGTGTTAAGGAAAAGAATCAAATGCATGTAACATTTTATTTGTTTCAAAATATACAGAAGTTTACAGAACTACCAGGAAAAAAAAGGTGGTAAGTTTCACATGTTACCTACTACCCTTCTCATATACGACTGCACCAGCTAAAACAGACCACTCAGTCTTTATAACTCTCATGAGCACTCAGGTAAGACTATATCGCTTCTAGATGGCATTTTCCAGTTACTCACATGAATTGTGCTAGAGTTAGTTTATACCTAACACATGGTTATATAGTTTCTATATCAATCCAAAATTTTTAATTAAAATTTTAATAAAAATTTTAAAATATTTCTTATATGAGTATTTTTACATAATTTCCACTCTTCTCCCAACTGTAACTTCTACTTTGTCCATCCTACTCCCTCTCAAACATGACTTCTTTTAGAAAGTTATTATTGTTACATATATATGTGCATATTTACTGAATCCATTTAGTGTTGCTCATATGTATATGTGTTTAGAGCTGATCAATTAGAGAAGACTGCTTTTTCCTCTCAAACCATTCATTGCTTATAGTTGTTCATCTAGGGGTAGGGCCTGTTAGCATGTCAGCCGGTGTTATCATTGTGCAGGTCTTGACAGATCATTATATTTTTGAGATTTCATGGATACAGTTTCTCTGTCAAATATAGAAGATATTATCTCAGCAGACATCTTAATCCTCTGTTTTTTAAAATTCCCCTACCCTCAGGATTTCCCTGTGCCTTAACTGTAGGGTTGTGTTGTATCAGTTGGTGTCAGGCACCTACAGTCAGTTGTTCTCGTATTTTGACCAGTTCTCCATTTCCTTAATGATCTCTGTCTGCTGTAAGAAGTAAACTTCTTTGATGGGGGGTAAGAGTTGGACTTGTCTGTGGGTATCAGGGTAAGTATTTAGAATACAGTTAGAAATCAAACTGGTTTAAGAAAGTGTCCATAGTATGTTTTCTTTTAGGGTATATGACCTCACCAGCGATGGGAACTGACTAAATGTATGATATTGAGCATAAATTACCTCCTCCTATGTAGTGTGCCTTAAGTTCAAGTTGGTTGATTACCCTTGACCGCTGTTGGTTACCCCTAGGTATCAGTGCTACTATTGCACCCTCTTGGACATCTTGACTTTCTAGCCATTGTTGTTGTTATTAGGATTTATAGCTTTGGTTGCTTTTCTCCCTTTGGGCTTGCAAAGCACCTCTGGATAGTATGAGAGCTAGACCTCAGGAGGAGGCTTCCAGGTCATTTGCAGTTTGAGTCTTCCAAGTCCTGTGTCTGAAGTATGTGGTTTCTTCAACATAAGGTCTTAGTTCTAAGTTCTGAGAGGCAACCAAGGGCAGTGAAAATGTCTGAATTATTTTGGGAGTCTCTTCAACGCCCTTGAGCAACAATTAGGAGGAAGATTTCCATGCCCAACACTGAGGTTTTTATTAGATAATCTATGACTCTTGTTGAAAGCATTATTACTTCATTTTTTAAAAAAAACATATACATATATATTACATATATGTATATATATGTGTGTGTATGTATATATATATAACATATATTGTGTGTGTATGTGTGTGTGTGTGTGTGTGTGTGTGTGTGTGTATGCTATATTATTAACCCTTATAAACTTGTGAGTCATGCCTAACAAAATCGAGTTGGAAATAACATTTGAATTATGATAATTTCCATGAAGTCCAAAATAGAAACTATCTTAGAATATAAAGATATTAAATAGTAACATTAAATATGAAACTACTAGTATACCTTTATCAGCAATTGAAAATGTTTAAAATACATTCATATTAAATTTGAGGAGTTTATGTTTGGTCTAATTTGTTTGATAATTTCAAATTATAAGTGACTACTGAATTAAATTTGACATGCCATCTCCTCTTAGAACACTTTTCACTTAGACCTATCAGATAATAGTTTTTAGTTATTATTTCACTTACAATTCTTTCTAGGCTTTGAATTGAGTAACTAGGTAAGCTATATGTTTCTTTTAAAAATTAGAAGTCTTTCCTATTTTATCTTGGTGAGGAAAGTAGAGACACTATATTAGTAGGCTGTTCAAAGCAACCTGTTTGACCTGTGGTATCTAAAAATGCTGTGTCATGAAGGGCCTTAGAATATAGTATCTGAATATAGATACAACGTTGTGACTCTTCTAAACTACACATCTACCCCCTACTCCCACCCTGTGTGTTTGGTGCTATGGTTTAAACCTAGGAGCCTTGTGCGTGCTAGGCAAGCACTCTACCAATGAGGTATATCCTAGCTCCCATGTCTTAGAAATCAGAAATTTTAGAGATTCTCAAATAAGAGTTAGAGATAAGCAGAAGGGAAAAAATTAACTTGACTGAAATGGGCTTCAAAGGATTAATTAGGAAGGTAAAATTTGTGTTTCTCATTTCTAGATAGTCCCCGCAAAACTTGATGTAGTTAATCAGGACTCTGTTTATCCTAGAAGGAAAAGCCAGGGGTAGAGACCTAGCAGAATTGTGTCCATATGTCGAGACCAAAGTTATTAGCACAACTGCCTGAGTTTTGCCAAGGAATTAGATACTGCTGAAAAAATACCCAGAGCTCCTATATCTGATATCCAAAGACTTCCACAGTGATTGAGGCTAAATGGCATCTTCTGTTGACTAGACATGTGCCAGATAGCTAGCTGGTACTCTTCATGCATATAAAGCAGGCTTAAGTTGTAACTTTGCGTATGTGCAAGGTTCTGTTCTTATGATGAGCTGAAGTGACCACAAGTTAATACTGTAGCTCTCTAACATAATGAGGCTCTTCCATTAATACAACCTCCCTGTCAAAGAGAACCAACTTGAGGTAAAAGCATCTCTATAATTGATGGTGTGGTTCAATTACCTGTGAAATATATTGTGATTGCAGAAAAAGGTAAAAGGGCTCATTTTCCTAAGATTATGGACTCATAATCAAGATTTCCTGTGATGATTTTAAAAGTTTTTGTTATTTAATAAATAAGTTTAAATGCTAGAAAATGAAAATTTTCTTTTAAAAAAAATCCTACACTTCTGGTATACCTTTCATGTATTTAATGGTATTTAAAATTTGTCAACCTTAAAATGCTGAAATTTTTCTTGCCATATCAAGATTGCCATAAAATAATTTATTACCAGTAGGTATGATTTTCTGCAAACAATTTCCAACTCAGTGTTATTACTTTTATTATTATTATTTCATTTTGGCTCTTCATGTGTATTTAATACTTTTAGAGTCTGTTGCAAAGCCAAACTCCATTAACTCTGGTTGGCATCCTCCAATCTCTGTGTGGGGTGCGTGCGTGGGTAGATAATGAATATTGAATTTCTTTTACTTTTGAGTGTGTAATAGACAATGGATCCTGGACATTTGTGAATAAAATTATATACATTGTGGCAAATACAAATCGTTACTAGTGTATATTAGCATTGGTTATGATGTAAACAAATGTCCCAGAATTTTGGATAATCATCTAAATAGCAGCAAATAATGAAGCATCTTGAGCATACCCTTAATCTTTCTGTGTTTTCTTGAGTTTAAATTGAAGAAAAAATGGAATAAAAGACATTTTATTTATTTTTTAAATCCCCCATCAACAGAAAGTAATTAACTGAAGATCCACAATTAGCCTCACAGCAGTCCATATTAACTACCTCCAACAGTCCCAGGTCTTTTCAGATGTGGTATAATTCTGAGATTGCTTTGCATTTGAAACAGAGAGGTTTATAATAACTAGCCTGCAATATATTTAAGAAAGTAGGTGTTTTTCTTTTTAGGTCAATGTCTACTCTCCAATAATAATTTCCTATTTTTTGCAAGTATTTAAATGGCACAGAAGAATGCTTGTTTCTTCTCTAAACAGTATGAAACTATACCTTTCCTTTGATATGCTTAGGTGCAACTGGTTTGCTTTGCTTGGAAATTTCATTATAGATTTTAAGTCACTTGCTACAAAAGAATTAACAAAATTAATCATATAGTAGAGATGCTGAAAGTTTGTTACCACTGCTGGATGGTAAAATGTAATTGCTGAGTTTGTGTGTGTGTGTGTGTGTGTGTTTTCGCGGTCGTGCACGTGCACATGTGCGCCCATGGGTGTGCATGTAGAAGCCAGAGGTTGACATAGAATGTTTTCCCTGATCACTTTTCCAACTTGTTTTGAGACAAGGTCTCCCACTGAACTCAGAGCTCACTATTTTTGCTAGTATGCAGGCCAGTGAGCTCTGGTATTTGCTTATGTCTTCCCTCCCAGCACTTCACTTGTATGTGTGGGCCAACAAGTCTGTATTTTATATGGGTGCTGGGAATCTGGGGTTTTCATGACTACACAGCAGGCATTTTACCCACTGAGCTTGCCCCTTTTGTTTACCTTTTTGCTTTGGTTTTCTTTCGAAGGAAATGTTTTCAGTTGTATAGCATTCTTGCATAATTCAAATGCTGTATAAAGCTAACCCTGGGAACCTATTCTGTGACTCTTTGGATGTTTTTAATGCAACCTGCTTTTGTAGGTTTAAATTACATTTTGTGACACTGTTGTTGTGGTTGAAATATAAACTTCTTCTTCTTCTTCTTTTTTTTTTTTTACATTAAACCTGTGATAAGTAATTGTCACAGTTAGCTCCCTGGTACAATGCTAATTTGAAGTGACATGTCCATACTGGCCCTCAGTAACATGAAGAAGCCTAACAGGTGTGAGGGGTGTGGCTTCCCATGGGTTCTGTTGAACTTCTAACCAGAGAAAAATAGCAGAAAAAGTGAAATGAACCTTGAATAAAGCTGTCAGCAGTAATTATCTCAGCAACACTTTGTGGCGAGATAAAATAAGCACTGCTGCTGTATAACCTGAACATGCTGCAGCTGAGATAGATTTTTACACCCATTTAACATAAATTGGTGAATACCTTTCAAGAAATATTTTCACCAGAGCATAATTAAATAAGAATTACAATATCATTATGAAATATAAGTTATTAGAAATAAACAAATTTTTAACACATTGTTTATTTTTATTATTTACATTAAATGTTGGTAGCAATTTTTTTTCATACTTTCTATTTGATCACCCATTATGGTACAAAATCTTTCAAATTTGGTTTTCAGGTAGAGAAACATTCTGTGTGTTGGAGTGGTCCTTATGAAACAAAAAAAGTGTTAATGATAAACTAAATAACCCGAGGTCATCATGAGAGTGCTGTTGCATTTGAATGGATTAGGAACCAGCAAAAAACTTAGTAAATCCTTTTTAGTTGGTGGTTCTCCAAGCACAATTCAGTATCATTTTATTTTATGGCAGTAGTTTTAAAGTGTAGTTTATTCAACAAAATAATTCAAGTGACAAATGTTTTCTTCTTCTCCTCTTTCTCCTCCCCCCACCCCCACAAGACAAGGTTTCTCTGTTGTAACTCTGGCTGTCCTGAAACTCACTCTGGCTGTCCTGAAACTCGCTCTGTATTCTCTAGCCCAGGCTTGCCTCGAACTCACAGAGATCTGCCTGCCTCTGCCTTTAGAGGACTAGAATTAAAGGCATGTACCACCCTCGCCTGATGACAAATGTTTTCTTTATGAAGTATTTAATAGTTAAAATGAGATTTTTCTTTGCGAATTTTCTGCCTATAGAAATTTTTTTAACAGAAGTTATTTCTGTCTATAGCCATGCCACCCTGGACATCCTAACCTCATCTGGTCCTGGAGTTAAGTAGGGTTGGCATCTTGATGATAGAATTTATTCTCTTTATTTCTTTCACATTTTTAATGCTTTAAAATACAATTCTGTATTTCCTGTAATCAGTGAGTAATCCAGTGAGACCTAGAGACTTAACTTTTTTTTTCACCATAATTTAGCTTATCATGTTTCACAGGTAGCTAGGATGGTTCACAATAAATGTGAAAATGACATCATTCAAGAAAAACTGGGAATCAACTTATGAGTCTACTCTGGTATTTATCAACTTCATGGTCTTGAGAGACTGGGAGTCTCGCTTCTTGTCTGTGAGTTCGCAGTGTGTCCCAACTATGCCAAGTTCATCATTGCTAAGCAGTGAGAATGAGGATTAGGTGGAGTAAAATTTAAAAAAAGATCTAACACTGCATAAACTTTGTTAAAATCCTTACCCTAGTAAACCATTAAGCAGAAACTATTCACTTTTGGCCATATCCCCATCTCTTAGCTGAATTATTAGCATGGTATGGTCACTCAGTGTAGCTAAGCAGATGAATAATAGTATTTTTCGTCTACTTGAAACAAGTTTACTATCTGGTATAGGTAGGTTATTAGGCAGACAGACACAGAGATGTGCTGGCAGACAGATTGAACCATTCTTTAAACCTCACAGCAGTTTTATGCCTTACAGATTGAGAAAATAGGAGAATTGTACAGAGTCACATAGTTATTAGTGGACACAAGACTTCAAGTTCTGGCCGTGTAGCTTTGAAGTCCACGTTCATAATCTCTGCTTGTACTCCTTACAAGGAAGCATATGACATGTGCTTACCAAAGAAATTGCCCTACCTTGACACATATTTCCGGTGACTTCCTTGTCACAGTTAAACATGATTTGGAAGACATGGAGAAGAATTTATGGTTAAACCCCTCATTATTTGGTTTGACACTTCACTCTCTTCCCCTTCTCAAACAGCAGGTCCTGTGATCCATTGCATTTAGTACTGCTGTCTCTCTTAAGGCTATTACCTCTTCTCAGTAATAGAATTGTCATACAAGACTGTTGCCTCGGGAGATCTATAGATTTGATTTTCCCTCTCTGTTCTAGCTCCTTGCCCATCCTCATAAAACCTTGGCCTCTGACATTGCCCCTCCCTCCATCTATGCTTCTAGCCTGCTCCTCAGGAACTAACTGAATAAAAGGTGCTTATTTGTGAGAGGTATGTCCAAATGCCACAGGCTGTGGTCAGCTACCAAATGTTACCACATACTTTAAAGGGCGACAGTGGGTGAGGTGTTGTGTAAGAGTATTAGTGTGAGTTTTTAAGTATATTCACTTCTATCTTTTCAAATACCCCTCACATATCAATAAACTAAACAATAGATAAGAACAGTGAGGGACACTCAGGCAAGAATGATAGAGTGGGCAAAAGCATAGGGATAAGTTAGCACAAGGTTCACCATTTGATCAGTGTGTAAACAAATCCAAATAGAGAATATAGAAAGTTATTGTCTGGAACACACCCCAGGAGTTGGGGGTGTTCTTTAGGACAAGAGAAAAAGCTTAATGTCATTGAGTTCTGTTTTCTTTCTTGTTTTTTAAGAAGATCGTTTTTCCAGATTTGGGAATGTAACCCAGGTACAATGATGTACCTCAGAGTGTCCTTTCCATGTATTCATCCTCCAGTTTTTTCAGCACAGAATCCTACTACAGGCTGCTTCAATTGTGGCAGCAGGGCAGGTGTGTGGGTGTATGCGCGTGCAGGTGCATGTCTTACAGTTGGTTAAATGGATGTTCTCAGTAGACTTACCCTATCCTCCTAATGTCACTGCTGTTCATCTCATAATAATTAAATAGGATATCTGTAGCAGATTCTGCTTTATGGTGCTTGGAATTGTACCTAGGGCCTCAAACGTGCTAGACAAGGATTCTACCACTAAGCTGTATGTTCAACTTTTGGATAATGCTTTGTAACATAAACCTTTCAAAATGTTGATAATAAGCAGATAGTGTGAATGGTGTTAGAGATGGGCTCTTAGAAGCACTCAGAGCTACAATATAGTTAAACAAACACACTTTCCATTGGGTAGCACTTGCAATAATGTTATGTAAGAAGAAGTAAACCTTTAATAATTAAACTTCCTTTGTTCTCTTAGGGAGAACTACTCAATAAACATTGGTTAACATATTTTGAATAACTTGGATATAGAAAAGATTAAGTAGTATATTACAATGCTTTATGTATGTTTCAAAACACATGCTAATTAGGTTAAGTGTAATTACATAAGATTGTGTAAAATATTTAAATGATACTAATATTGTCTCTTAGTGTTAGACTATTAAAGAAAGAAACAATTGGGCCTTGTAACTGAATATATGCAAAATAACCCTTCTGTCTCTCAAGGAGTTGAGCCAAAGACAAAATTGTGTGTGTGTGTGTGTGTGTGTGTTGTAAAATTAATTAAGTGTACTATGCTAGGCACTTTTTCAGTTATCATCTTTTTATTGCTGTCAACAGAGATTATTCTCATTTCTCAGATGAGCAAACTGAGATCTCATGAGATCAAACAGCTTCCCTGGGAAATAGTGTTAAATATCAAAACCAGTCTCCAAGGCCAGGTTATCTGTGTCCTGTTAAGCGCTTGATGTGTAATAAGAATGTAATAATAAGAAAGAATGTGTTGATTGAATAACTAAATTATAAACTGTAAGTAACCATATGGTTAATGCATATTCATCAACTAGCTCTAAATGATTAAGTAATATGGAGAGTCAAGAAAAATCTGCACACATTCCAGATCTTTTTCCCCATATATTTATAATGCTATTTTCCTCTTCTGCCCTCCACCAGAGGGTGCTCAGAAGCAATGAAATGACAAAAGCAATAGAGATAGACATTGAGAAACAAAGGGGCATTTTAATTCACAACCTGATTATTGGCCTTTCTGCAAAAGAGTAGACTTAAAATAGAATCTTCCTTTCAGCTCAAGTGCCTTCTGTAATTTAAAGTTCTTCATAAACAACTCACCCCCTTTCCTGAAGTTAGTACTTGTCTACAGGTAAATCTGACTGTTCTTTCTAGCAGATGTGGAGAGACTGTACCTCTGGGCAGAGTCAGGCTGATCTACTAATGGGACTGCACTGTCATTGTGTAATATAATGCTCATAGCAAGAAGTCTAGTATTCTTAAATGATTCAGAACTTCTGAAGTACTCAATTGAATCAGTAAATAGCAATATTCAAAATTATTTTAGCATTGTATTTTCTTACTAATAAAAGTGCATCTATTTGGAAATTTTACTAATTCTGTTCATGTTCCTGTGGTGAAATCTGGTTTTGAGAACTAAAATCCAAAAGATTTTAAATGGCAAAATTTAGAAATCCTTTTGTGTTTATCAACTTGTTTTGATAATCAAAACCAAAAGATTTATGTAAGCCCATCCTAAAAATGGGCAATTATAATGTAAAAAGGAGCATAAAGAGAGTTGGCTTACTTATTAAAAAATGGCATTTTTAAAAAGTTTATAGATTTATTTGTATTTTGCGATTAATTAGTAGAAAAGGCTAGGTTAGGCTTCAAGAAAACATGTTTGTACTAAAATAAGACTCAGGCAGGGAGCTCCACCCTCTGCAGCTGGTTCCTGTGTGTAAGTGGGAGGCTTAACGAGAATTTTATTGGGTGAGGATCGTTATTTGGTAATCTTTTGTGAATTGTAGAACTACTAATAGACATTTGGGAGTGGGGATACTGATAACTTCTTCCAAAAAGTGGCATTTTGGGGTTTGGAATGAGGTCGGGGATTCTGGCAGGGAAAAACAAGGCAGCTTCACTTGATGTAGCTAAGGCTTCAATATCTATGATCAGCACATGATGAGTTTTAAGTATCTCTCAACTCTAATAACTTGTGGATCTAAAGAGACGCTTTCTCTAGCAGCCATTCTTGTTTCTTCAAACTGTTTGGTATCAGCATATGAGACTATGTTCATAGCAAAAAATCTCAAGATTTGTTACTGTTACTGTTGGTGTTTATTTCATTAAGCTGTACCAACTTGCGGGATCTGTTGAGGACTGTAACACTGCAAGGCCTGGTGACAAATACAGTTTTTAAAGCTATTTTCACAGGGGTTTTGTAGATAATTGATCTTGACATGCACACCTCTTTTAATATTCCGTTGATTCCAGAATATTATTAGTAATTTCCTTTTTAACAGTGTGCTTTCTTTTGAGGTGACTAAACTGCTGTTTAACCCTGCTACAAGAATGTGGCAATAGGCTAGCCCAGACAAGTGGATATGTGCTTGGTAACTAGCATTCTTAATAAGCTTGCTTCAACCTGCTGCAAATTAAAGCTCTGTGATTTTTCTAGCACACAAGTGACTTTAAAAAAAAAAAAAAAGGTCTCAATTTGTGAATAAAAATAAGCAAGATTTTTGATTTACACTCTGATTGGCAGTAAATGAAATTTCAGACTTAAGACTAAATTTGACTTTAAACTGCTTCAGTGATGTGGCTGGCTGAACAATGCACTGGAAATTTTAAAGAGTGATCAGTCAGTCATCTTCAGGACTTATGTATATAAATGGCTTGTTTAGGTACAGGATATAGTAGAAAGTTTCATAGCTTTTGGAGGTCATTTAGTTCCATTTGGTTAAGTTGCTCTTCCTCTTGAGACTTGGTTTGTAATCTATGCAACCATAATCCTAAATTTTCAGAATTGTATATGTTAAACAAAGAAGGACTTGCTGTAAAATACCCAATATATAATGGACTCTAGGTGTGGTTGTTTAATTAAGTCAAAGGAAAATGCTCTTGTCTATTAGATGACAAGGCAAGTTATACTAAAGCACTATAGTTGTCTGAGATTATACTTCTTAACTGGGTATGAGGCGAAACTGTCCAATACTAATGTTACTAATGTTACTAATGCCTGCGTGGTCCTGAGTACCATTATTCATCTCTGTAAGGTTTAGTAGTCACATCTTTAGAATGCGGATTAAGCTGGGTATAGTAACACGTTTCATCTGTAATCCCAGCAATTGAGAGGCTGAGTTAGGAGAACCTCAGTTTTGGAGCCAGCCTGGGCTATATAGAGAGACCCAATCTTGAAAACAACAACAAAAAATGTATTATTTAATTCCTTAATACCCACCTAGCCTAGTTCTTTGCCAGAATGTAAGACAAAAGGTCTCTGCCCCAGTTTCAGATAAATTCTAAGCTCCCCTGTTAGTTCTTATGAGCAAAGCTCCAATGTGAATTTTTCTTGGCATTTTGGTCTTCTGAATTCCCGACAAAATGGGATATTAAGATCTGCTTACAGCTTTTTAGAGCTTCTAGCTTGAAGTTCTAAATGCTTGCGGAGAAGCAGATAGGTTCATAATAGCAACACTGTAGTTTTCATGCCAGCTTTTATATAGTTACTTTTCTTGTTGCTGTGATCAAATACTTGACAAAAGCAAGTTAACTTAAGGGCTTATTTTGACTCACAGTCAACAGAATACTTTTCATGACAACAAACATGAGAAGGCTGGCCACACTCATCAGGAACAAAGAGATGAATGGTCATCTGAGTGCTTTCTCTTTTCATTCAGCCTGGAACCACAGCCCATAGAATTGTGCCACCCACATTCACAGTGGGTGCACCTACCTCAGCTACCAGTTTAGAAACTGCCTCACATACATGCCCAGAAGTTATTCTCTTAGATGATTCAAGGTCCTGTCAAGTTCACCTGGAATCAGTACAAGTTGACCGTCATACGTGCATACATTCTTAGAAAACATATTCATTCTTTATAAAATTCTAATTATTTATTATCTTAATTATTTAATTTTTAAAAAAAGCTAACCTCACTGCTAAATGTCCATTGATATAATTAAAGATCTTGAGAATCTTTGATCATTACCTTTAAAAGAGAATAAAAAGTTGCTAATTGTTGGACTTTGTAATATGTTAAAATGCCATTTTACAAATAAAATCATATTTATTTGAAAGTAATGAAAAGTCACAAAAGCACTTTTTGGGGGCCAAAGTTTGGGATCACCTTGATGTTCCTTTTACATAATTATGAATGTATACAGTGTTTCCTTTATAAACATTCTGATAGGAAATATTCAGACACACTAGAAAGTACACTATCACGCCCTGAGAACTCAAGTAAGGCTGATTTTTTTTTTTTTTTTTAAATTACAAAAGCACTAATTTGTTAACAGAAGAAGTTTCAAGGCAGGATAGCATCCACGCTGTGTTGTGGTTGGTTACTGCTTATTGGTCTTATCTGAATGTACCAAAAGACAAAGCAAAAAGTGGAGCAGAAAGAGAGAAACTGTGTCACTCATTCAGCAAGGGAAGGAGGGAGTTTAAAGTTGCTGAGTGCTGAGTAAGCAGCTGTGATTGTCGAAGAGATTATCATATTAAAGAGGGAATTGCTACTCCTTCCTGGGACAATGGGAAAGGTGCTGTGAGGGCAAGTTCCATGTAATAAAATTACAAATTCATGTGAAAGGAGAAAACTTTAACTTAGAATGCCACTCAAAAGATTCCCTGCTTGAAAACAACTGTGAAGGGATTGTTTTTCCAGGGTCTGCACACAGAGGTTGGTGCAACTGTGGCCTATGGTTCCCAGACTATATAGCAAGCTTGCAGCAGAATGTATCCTGCGGAGACCAGATAATGTGGGTGAGGACCAGAGTCCCTTCTAGAAAGCCCTGTGAGTCCATTCTGTGAAGCTGTGAAAGTAAAACCTAAATTACGTTGGAGACCCCAGAATGTTGGAGATGCCAGGACTATAGTTTGTCTGCTGAGGAAAAGCTATAGCCACAGAATAAAGCCATATTAAGAGAGGTTATGTGTGCTGCACTCAGCAGAGCTGGAAGGTGGGCCAAACCAAACCCTTTGGAGTACTGATGGTGCCGTCATCAGCCCCAGATGCTGGGCATGGAGCTGTGGGATTTGGTGTTTGTCCTTCTAGGTTTCAGTCTTGCTTTGGTCTAACCATTTATTTCTATGTCTGTATTTTCCCCCTTCTGGAATAAGAATGTTTACTTGTAACATTGTATGTTGGAACTACATAACGTGGTTTTGATTTTATGATAACTCATAACTAAAATTTTACTTTGAGTCTCAGAAGCGACTTTCAGCTTTGGACTTTTGAATAGTGGCTGTTAAGACTAAACAGACTCTTAGACCAAATACATTTGCATTGTGAGAGGCCATGAACTGATGTGGACAAGGGTTGAAGGATTACAAGACTTAAAAGTGCTAAGTTTACCTGTCACTTTAACAAAGGGTGGAGTTGTGATGGTTAATACTAATAATCAGTTTCATAGGATCTACAGTCACCCAGGATACAAACCTCTGAGAATGTCTCTAAAAGTTTTTAGACTAGATAAACTGAGGTGGGAAAACACACCCTGAATACAGATGGTCCTTTCCATAGGCTGGGGTCCTGACCTGTATAAAAATGAGAGAGCAAGTGGAAGACCAGCATTTATCTTTCTCCGCTTCCCACACAATGTGGCCAGCCGCCTCACCTTTCCTGTCATGATAAACTATCTCTCTCTGAACTAAAGCCAAAATGAACCCTTTGCCCTTATGTTGCATTCTTCAGATATTTGGTCATAGCAGTAGGAAAAGTAATACATTTAGTAAGTGGAGTGTTACCATTTTTATACATTTATAATTCTGTTTAATATCTGGCTTAATAGGAGACAACTAGATGCCTATCATCTTTCTTCAGCATCCATCCTGTACTGTATTGTTTTAAGTATGTAAAGAAAATTTAGCCTCATCAAAACTGGTGCATTGAATAGAGGTGTGTGTTTTAGTATTTTAGTAGTCTTTCCAAGTAATTAAGCATATTATTATTTGATAATAAGCTAGAACCTGGTGAGTAGTAGCTTCCTGAATTTTAGTGTTAACGTGCAATCTGAAGATGTGTCATTATGTACTATAGTGTTTGCTTCATACTTGGAATAGTTCTTGTACCTATGCCATCATGCATCTATTTATTGTATCTTTGAGAAATATTGGTCCTTTGGTTTATGAATATTTTCTAAATGTTTTATTATGCAATATTAAAGATATGTATGTTGCTAAGGAGATAATCAGGCTGGTTAAGTACTCACTACACAAGTTTGAGGACCCTAATTCAATTGCTAGAATCCTCACCGTCCCCAACCCCTTTAAAAAAATCTGGGTGTGGTGGTGGTACTTCCAGGTCTTTTAATCTCAGAGCTGGAAATATAGAGACAGATGGGATTCCCGGGCCTCTCTGGTCACCAAGCTTAGACTACTTGGCCAGCTCCAGGCCAGTGAGGAAAAACAAACACAAAAAACAAAAACAAACCAACAAAAAAAACCCACACAAGGTGATGGTACTGAGAGGAATGGCAGTAAAGGTTGTCCTGTTGCCTCCACACTTGCACATGCATGCACACACACATGATTAAAAAAAAGTATTGCTAATATCACCATTGGTTTTATTATCATAAAAGTCTGTGTGCATCATGAAGCTCACTATAGCTGGTGGCTTTGTATTTTTCATATAGACAATTTTAATAATTAAAAAATTATCTGAAAAGTTATTTTGTTATTACACAATTAATAGTGACAGGTCTGGTCCTTGATATAGTAGACTTGCTTCATTCGTTTTAAAGAAAAAGATCTACCAAGTACTCAGCTTGATGCCACCTCCAAAATCTGTGCTAAGATATTAGAGCTTTACCTAGCATTGGGCCTTTTTCTTTTCCTTCTTCTTGTCCTTAGACTTGAACCAAGCACTCATATCTGCTAGCCAAGTGCTCTGTCTCTGAGCTATATTCCCTGATCTCTCTTTGAAATAAGAGTTCTCTGGTGCCCAGGCTAAAGTTGAACTCTATCTCTAGCCTAGGCGGGCCTTAAACTTGCTGTCCTCCTGCCTCATCCCTCCATAGGATGGAAAACCTGCTCTGTAAGGCCTGGCACCAGATGTACTTTTAATAGCAGTGTAAAAACAGCATAAAACTCATATGGCGCCTGTGTTTTCAAGACCTAATTTTGATCCTGTGAACTCCTGAAATGATTGCAACAGCCTTTTGTCTGTGGGTTGTACTTTGAGAATAACTGGCATAGTTATTATGTTGCTGATAATTAAATACTTTCTGTAATAAGAAAGGAATATCTTCACATAGATTTTGAGTGTTTACTCACTGATGGAGTATCTGCAAATGTATTCTCATTTAAGCCTTTCTAACCAAAAGCCTAAAGGCAAGGATACTGCCAGTTTTTACAGAAGAAAAACATCGATTTTTAAGGTAGAATATTCACGGTAGTGAAATCTAGAAATGAATTTGAACTCAGACATACTGACTTTAAAAGTCTATTCCTGATTTTATCACTATACAATGTATTTGTGTGTGAAATATCATACTATTTATAAAAAAAATTAATAGATGTTGGAAAAGTCTATACTCAAGACATTTTCTGTTCTTTTGGCAGTCAACCAAAGTTTTGAATCCTTATATTTTCATTGAATTACTGAACAGACAAAATTCAGTTGATTTTGTGTGTGTGCTCAGCTTTTCAGATGATGCCGTCTTTATGTTTCAGCCGTTGTTAGTGGACTGGAACAAACAGGTAGAAACTTGCCTCGTACAGTCCGTTCTGCTTAAAATTGTGATCTTATTTTAAACTATGAATAGTGTAAGATAGTCTTTAGTTTAATTTATTATTTAGTTTATTTTAAGGGGTATTTGAGCATCTTAAATGCATAAACATTTTGTGGACAGAGCACACTTACTGTTAATTTAAAAGACCTCCCATAGTAAAAATGATAATTTGTAATATCAGCTTACAGATGCTCCTTTGGCTACTGTTACACCTCACAAAATAATTTTATTCAAATGATGTATGCATTTTCATATGTAAGCACTGTTATTACTAGTCATATTTGCTAGCATAGCCTCTTCACAGTAGGTTGAGATTCAGCACCTATTGGGTCAATATACTGTAATATTCTCATTATACACCTTATCCCAAGCCACAAGTACACATTTTCAAAATAATACAGCATTTGTTGAACATCTACTATGGGCTAGGCATTTTCTTTAGCTGTGTTAGCTCAACCTTTTCTCTTAGAAAGAAGATGCTGTCTAATACTATGCCTGCATATTATGAGGACAGCTGTGCTTCCTCCATTTCTTGGTTTCCTATGTCCTATAAATATATATTATTCGACTTCCCAGACTTTTCAAGGTATTTTTAAAAGCTTGTTTACAAATACTTTCAACTCTAGAGATTGTGAGGCTAGGAATGTATAAGCAAGCATGAAATTGGCAATAGTAAATATCTCCTTTATTAACCATTTCTTCACATGTGCTCTATAAGCTCTTGAAACATCATTAACTGGGTTACTGCAGGGTTATCTGGCCCTCACAAACAGTGCAGTATAGTGCAAAGTAAAATATTTGAACAAATAGGGGCAGTCTTTGTAAGTACTTAGGATAAAGCAACTTCTTATCCTTTGAGAGATTCTGTAGGGTGAACCTGTATTCATGTTTGGGTTGGTTTTGGTATATCTTCTGGAATTTGTAAAATTATATTACTATTAATATGTGATTGGTATATCATCATCATTACTACTACTACTACTACTACTACTGCTGCTGCTGCTGCTGCTGCTGCTGCTGCTGCTGCTACTTTATCCTCTGGTACATTTTATTCAGTTATCAGGATTCTCCAACAATTTTCTTAGTGATAAACTAGGAGAAGTGCTAAACAGACTGGCTTTCTGCATGTACAGTTCTTACAATATAAAGGACTTTGCCCTTTCTATGGTTTATATAAACTTTAATAGATGTAAATATATGTTACTTAATTGTTTTCATTAAGCAAGACAGGTTCTTTGGATAGTGTTTTAGATTACAAAGGTAATAAGGACTGTAAACAGAGTGTAAACCAAGTAAGTTCTTTAGGCACATTTTAAGTTCATAAGCCCTTAAATCCTTAAAATTCTGTGTCAGTATTGATGTGTAAATATCATTGTAACTGTGGTAAAATAAAAACATCAGTGCTTCCGTCACACACTCTTTCATATGCCCTTATCACCCTGGGAACTAGGAAACTGGGGTCTTACTCTGTGAATCATTATAGCAGTAGATCTACACTAAGGGGGAGGAAGTATGTATAATTTATCTTATTCTAGTTGGTTTCCCCCATCTGTTTTCTATTGAAAATTAGTCTTAACTACCAGTTTTTTTGGTACTTACTTACTTACTTACTTACTTACTTACTTACTTACTTACTTATTTATTTATTTATTTATTTACTTTTGGAACAGGGTCTCTCTGTCTATGCAGTCCCAGCTGTGCTGGAGTTCACTATGTAGGCCAGGCTAGCCCTTGAACTCACAGAGGTCTACCTGCCTCTCTGCCTCCCAAGTGCTGGCATTAGATGTGCATAGTGTTGTGCAGCACTGTGTCTGGCTTACCAAAATATCTTATGGAAAAGTTTCAGAATTTTCAGAGCTTTATTGGTGATGTAATTCCCAGGCTAATAGAGTTAAGCTTTCTAATCTAGCTTCAAAAATTACACAAAAATAATGTTATGAAAGATGGCTACATTTTGTTTAAAATGATGCATTCTACTTCCTGCAGATGTGTCTTGCTGAATCAGGGCTCTCTTATCCCTGCCATCGACTTACTGTGGGAAGAAGAACTTCACCTGTGCAGACCCGTGAGCAATCAGAAGAGGTAAGCCTATTTGCCAGCCTTTCACTGAACTGAAGGAAGGCACGTTTCCTCCACTCACCTGCCGACTTCCTATTCTTTTTTTTGTTCTGTAGCAATGAATCGGTAAAGTTAATGTAGCGTGAATGATGTACAGGTCAAATTGTGAAGGCAGAAACTTTCCGTGGAAGATTATTACTAAAGTGTTTCTTATTCTGTTAGTTTCATTTTTCTACCACAGAATTCAAGCAGATTGTTTTTTAGATGATTTATACACAGAACTGTCAATTTAACAACGTTTTTTCTTAACATTTTAACAACAAAGGTATTTTTTTAACCTGAGTAATTGAGTGCATTTATTGCAAGTGAGCCTCAAGATTCTGTAACTTACAGGTGGACAATAGTATACTAATACCAAAATACTCAAAGTCACAGGTGATAAGTCACTAGTTCATTGATAACGCATGCATAGGCATGTACAGGCCAAATTACACAGACCCTGCAAACCTGGCTCCCCTCAAATTAAAAATTTTCTTTCTCAGTAAGCTACACTAGAAGATTCTATGTCCTAATCTTCTGTTGACTTCATTCATCATTGACTAAAATTGAAGTTAGCTTATATTAATAATTTTTGTAAGACAGCATGCTGTATCATGTCCTTGAATTTTTACAGAATTTGACGGGTTTGTATTAGTCACATTTTGCAATTACAGTGTAAAGATTCTTACACAAAGTCCTCTGCAATATAATATGGTATATAGCCTCAAATCCTCTGACTATAAATTTAAGCTTCTTTGGTTGGTGTTGTTTTTCTTCCTGTAGTTACATTTTTAAACTAACTTTTACATTTTAAAATGTAACTTTTAAAAATCAGCATTTAAAAATAAGTATACAGAGATAAATATAGATCTCATTCCTCATCAAAACAAAACAAAAACAAACGAACAAAAACCCAAAATATCTTGTTGCAACAGATGAAGAGGAAACCATTACAGAAAACCACAACAAATTAAAATACAGAGGACAAGTAGCTTTGTGGAGCCCAGCCCTAACTGATTCATCTACAGCAGAACTCCTGCCCCTTAGGGATTATAGTGGAAGATAGGCAGAAAGATCACAAAAGTCAGAGGAACAGGAATTAGCTGTGAGATTTCTGTCTCCTAGAAATGTTAAAGAAATTACACCAATGAAGTCTCAATATGGCTGCCTAAACAAGGTCTAAATTAAGGTGACACCAGTTGACATGCAGACATGGAAAGGGGAAATCTCATGGGCCTCCACCCAAGACAAAGATGTACAGGCAACTAAGGAATGCTGAGAGTGGGAGAAAGAATCCCAAAATTGGTTATTCAATATCTAGTGATCAGCCCTGAAATGACATACATACAAATAACATTACATGGATTGATCAGGTTTTATTCCTTTATTTAGGAATATATATCTATACATGTAATAGAGGCCATGAAGTAAAGAGAAAGAGAGAGAGCGATAACATGCGAGTGCACATAGCTAGGGAGGGGTGAATGGGAAAGGTTAGAGGAAGGAAAGGGAAGGGAAAAGATGACATAATTATATTTTAATATCACATACATTTGTTTTGATAATTTTTGCATACAATAGATTCTGATCAGTTTCCCCTTCCCCAATTCCTCCTAGAGCCTTTCCACCCACTCAACTCCTCACTTTTTCTCTCTCTTTAAAACTCAAACAAGCAAACAAAGCCAAACAAAAACAAGAAACACACACAACCATAAAAATGGAAGCCAAAATATATAAACAAAGAACGATAAGACAAAAATTCCCAAAAAAAGCAATTTGAGACAGAGGTCTACAAAAATACCATTAAATTCCTTTTGTACTAGTCATTTACTGCTGACCATGAAACCTACCCTTAGGTGTGGTTAATATACCCAGTGAGACTCCATTAGAGAAAACTTTTTTTCTTTTGCAAGTGGGGTTCAGTTACAGAGCTTCTTGATTGGAATGAAAACCTATGCCCGCCTAATGCTCACAGGGCTGGGACCCAGTCTGGCTTGAACATGTTCAGGCATTGTGCATGCTTTTTTATTCTCTGAGAATTCATATGTGCATAGGTCCTGTTGTACCTGGAAGACACTGTTTCCTTTGGAGTCATCTATCACCTCTGGCTATTCCAATCTTTCTATCCCTTCTCTGAAATAGATTCATTAGCTGTGAGATTAGGTTGGCGAAGACATCACATTCAGGACTGAGTGTTCCAGGGTCTCTCACTCTCTGTGCATTGTCCATTTGTCGATTTCTGTATTGATTCCCATCTACTGCAAGAGGAAGCTTCTCTGATATGGCTGAGTTAAGCACTGATTTATAGGTATAACATAATGGTGTTAAGAATCATTTTATTGCTAAATTCCTTTAGCAGAACAATAGTATTTGGTTTTCTCCTAGGCTATGGCTTTTTTGGCCTCCAAGCAATACCAGGCATGGGTTTCATCTCAAGGAGTAGGCTTTAAATCCAAGCTCTGCTGCACCTAAAACTGATAATTTAGTTTGCTTTTCTGAATTTCATATTTTTAAATATCCAGTTCTTGGCTTGAGATTTTTCCCATGTAGTGTGCAACTCTTCTTATAAACAGTGTCCCCAAACATATTCTGCAGCAGCGATCTCTGTCTTCGACGTCTGCCTTTAAGTACACACACTGTAGGGAGCTGTGCAGTCTTCCTGGCAGACTAAATCACATAGTAGGTGGTTTATATATGTCTGCCAAAGGAAATCTGCTTCAGTTCTTTTTCTTTTAATGCTAAATATTAGTTCTAAATTCTTATTTCAAAAAAATTTTGCTCTCATCTCCCCCAGGAAGTTTTTCCTGATCCAGGTGCAAGTCTTAAAATGTATGTGTCATAACACTTATTGCTCAGCATCATAATTGTCTGCATAAATCATATATGCTGCTGGAGGGGCATAGCCTATTATCTTTCAAACAAGTCCAGAGAGTATAAGTGGATATTTGCAAAGAGAACAAGTGAATAGAATAAATAGCCAAAACAGAATCTCAAATTTTAATACCTGGTTTAAAAATCTTAATAGATTCTCAAGATTCAAAAGATTTTTGTGCAACTATAATTGATACCAAAAGATCTATTTTCATCAGCAAACATTAATGGAGAAAAAAGATTGTTTATCTCATTTTTTTAGGAGAAAAAAAAAAAAGCTTTTCCTAACCTGTTAGGTAGCTGATAAGAAAATGTGAAGAGATTGGTAGTTCCTTATACATAATTAAGTAGCTCATTCTTGCAGATACTTCAATAATTCATGTTTGAAATATACTCTTTTTTCAATAAAATTGGCTTTTAGATACCTCCATTTGAAGAGGTTGTAGTTGTACGATTTCATTTTCTAAGATTCTAAGGGAAGTTTATGCTTTGTATAAAAACTGAGTACTGTGTCATAGAGAAAATTAAAACCACTCTTTATGAAGTAAAGCTCTGTTAGGAAGCAGTATTTAAAAATTTCATATGGAGAAACACAGTAGATATAAGACAATAAGAGAAAGGAAGGAAAAAAAGAAAAGAAAGCAGTATATATGGGATATTTCCTGTCCTCATTTTTCTGCCCTGTGTCCCTCAACCTTAATTCTTAATCCGATGCTTCTTGGAGTGGTAAATACTACTAAGCAAGCCTAAGTGGGTGGTAAGATACTAGCCTAACCAGTGGAAGCTGTGATGAGGTTTTTAGTTTGGTCCTTGGTATCCTTCTACTTGCCTGTGAACCTGACTACACACTGTAAAGGAACATGCAGTGTACCTTACAGTTTGCGCCCTTGTTTCTTTAACCCTTGAAGTTAAAGGTGCCTTTGTGTTACAGATACTTGACTGAATGAAACACACAGGGATTCAAAATCATCTTATGTGTTGTTTTTTGAAGAGGAACTCTACCGTATTTCTTTAACATGATCAGGAGGCTCTTGAAACTAAGTCTGAGGACTTGAGTTTCATCCCTGGCATCCACATGGTGGAGGGAGAGTTCTCTGACCTCCACGTATGCACCATGGCACATCACATACACAGATAAATACATACACACACATATAAATCAGTTAGATTTTTTTTTATGAGAAGTGATTTTGCATTTTTAAAATGTGGAATACATTAAATCAGGAGAAGATCTTAACTCTAGAACAAAATTCTAAGTTCAAGATTAGGACTATTTGTAAAACTAAGGCTTTTATAATAAAGAGTAGAATTTCAGGAGTACCCACCTGTCGAATGGATACAAAGAGGAAAGGGCAGGGTGGCTACATCATTCAGTGGATAGAGGCACTTGCTGACACACCTGATGATCTGAGTTTGATGCCTGGAGTCCACAGAGTGGAAGGAGAACTGAGTTCTAGAGGTTACCCTCTGACCTACACACACAATAACATAATCTGTTGTTTTTTTCCTAGCAAATACTTGTTTTTAAGTTAAGCTCTTCCGCACAGACTAAATGGCCAAATAGTTTCTATATTTTTATAACTTAAGCACATAGCACCATATTTTAGATGGTAAAACATTCATTTACTAAATAGTATTTGTGAGCCATTTGTTGAACATGAGTTTCTCATTTAGCCACATACTGTGCTTAGACTCATGGTAGCCAAGGCTTGAACATTTATTGGTACTTATGACCTAGTTCAAATGTTTTAAATCTGAACATTTTAGAATACTATCTTAATCAAGAGAACACCAGCGACCTTTGCATTTTGAAGCTGATATTTTTAACACCTTAAACTTCAACGTGTTGCTGATAAAGAATAATAAGTAGGGTGTGTTTGTCAGTGCCTATCATATAATAAATTCTCAATAAAAGCTTATTGAATTAAAACATGCTGTATTTCATGTTTAGTTGTCTTCACTTCACATTGAAATTTCACAGATGAGTATTTTATGTGTCTCCCAATGACACTGTGAGGATAGATTCAAATGTATGTCTTACTGAGGTGTACTGCAGTAAGGAAATTGGCAAGTGTGAATGAATAGTGCCTTCCTCCTGTTTGCCAGGTACAGATGGTAGTGTGAACTTTTTAAAAGACTCGTACTCTCTGATTTGTCTTCTTGTACCCATTTCCTATTTTATTGGGCAATTATTTGCATACTATACGCTAGAGATATCACAGAAATCTCTTTGTTGAGTTTATAACTATTTTTCATTTTGTGTTTGGACTACAAGTTTCCCATGTTTAGAAATGATTGTGAACTTTAAAATGAAAAATATTGAACTTTACCTTAGTAGATGTTATTTTTTTTTTCAATTTAATGAAGCTTTTATCTTATTGCAATTACATAACTTTAGAATTTGATATGTTAAAGTCAGTTTGAATCTAATCAGGACTTTCCTTAAATAGCAAAGCACGGATGTTCATATGGTTAGTGATAGTGATGGAGATGATTTTGAAGATGCTTCAGAATTCGGAGTGGATGATGGAGAAGTATTTGGCATGGCATCATCTGCCCTGAGAAAATCTCCAATGAGTGAGTATTCGTAGGTCTTTGGGACCAGCATTACAATTTTTCCTTCTAGTATTAAACTTAGAAAGAATAGTAGGCTTAAAAATCCCTGTCTAACCTTTAGGTATAGAGAGGTTAAACACAAGAGGTGGACATGCTTCATGAGAATCAGAGTCTTCTCAGTTTTGCTTATACTGAGCCTCCAGATATCCAAAGCACTAGTAAAAGTGACAGAAGTGTGTGTAGTATAAAGTTGTTTCAGTGTATGAGTAGTTCCAGTTCTATTTACTTTTACCTTAGAAGTTGACTGGCAAACAGCTGCACTTTGTTTTGCTGGTACTTATTTCCCACTTGTCAGAGATATCAGTGTGAAGAAGGATAGTAATACTACCTTTTTATTCGTGGTTAGACTACCACGAAGGGAAAGAAGTAGAGTACATGTGCCATCTTTCTTGTTTTCACTTATGAGATGCATGATAGAGAATAACAAAGGTTGCTCTATACAAAAAGACATACAAAGTAACTCTTTAAGTGGTCTATTCACTCTGTAAACTTAGGGACCTCCTTTTGACAGAAAAACGTATTTGTATAAAGTTGGCGATTTTCCAATTAGTGAGTTCTTTAAAACACTTTCAAATGTTTTTATAATTTAATCACAAGATAACTATTTCAAGAAAATATTGAAATCCTAATTGACACTGACATATAATTTAGATGCTTAGCAGGATTGTATCTATTCATTGGAAATTTTTAAAGATTCTTTTTTATTCTACTTGATGAAATATTCTAATGTATATTAAAATATCCCATCAGATATATCACAGAAGCTAAACTTAATTTTATTTCCTCTTTATTGATTAAATATATTTCTTATATGTGGGATTAGATGTTATGTGGTTTGTTTTTTGTGTCTATTTGTTTTGTTTTTTTTGTTTTTGTTTTTTCTTTTGTTTGTTTTTTAGTGCCAGAAAACGCAGAAAATGAAGGAGATGCCTTATTACAATTTACAGCAGAGTTTTCTTCAAGGTAGGGTTAGGATATTAACTATAAAATTGATGTTCTCTTATACTACTGTGATTTTTTTTTTGGTATAATTTTAATTACAAATTGTTTGAAATTTCTCCTTAGAGCATTCAAAGGATTTATTTATCAACCCATACATTACTGATAGAGAAACACATACTGTTCATTGTGTAACTAATAAACCATTTGTGGCAATGTATTGAGTTTGTCCCTATATCTTCATAGTAGTTTAATAGATGGAACACTGCTGTAGTGTATTATGTTCCTCAGAGGACTAGGATTTATCATGCTATTTTTTAGTATATCCTAGGATAAATAAAATCATTTGCACAATATTAAATTAAAAGATAATTAAATAATTAAATGTAAGTGAATTTTCTTTTAACTTTTGTTTTTGGATTCTTTAGCATTTCTTTTTAGACTTTTAGTAAGTTCTTTATATATTTTGGAGTCTACTGAAGTGTTTAAAGAGACTTACTATTTAATTTTCAATTTGATGTACATGGTATTCCTCTTTTTAGTGTTATTTTTCTGGTAATACTATAATATGAAGACTTTATAAGAATCATTTTTCCTTTTCTGTGATAGAATTTCTAGATAAATGAATTAAAATGGAAAAAAAAGTTTATGTAACTCAAATCTGACGAAATTAAGTAACCAAGAAGGGCTTCTTGTGACATAGTTTCTTAGCACTTATTATATCTGCTTGCTTATTGTTAAAAATTCCAGTGTTCTAATATATTAGTACAGACCAAATAGAACTTTTACAATTGAGAGATCTCATTCAGGCAGTAAAAGAAGTGATTTGATGTTTGGCCTGTACTAGATATTAGCTTCAACACTCACTTATCATCCATTGATTTGATTTCCGAGACTTTGGTATGAATTTCACACATTTCTTGATTAATATACATAATTTTTCCTATAGATATGGTGACTGCCATCCTGTATTTTTTATTGGCTCATTAGAAGCTGCTTTCCAAGAGGCCTTCTATGTGAAAGCCCGAGACGTAAGTACTGCCTTACATATCCTGATTAAAGTTGCACTATTACCACTTGGTCCGAGACATCATTTAATATTTCTTACTGTGTGTTGAGATTAAAGTCTTGAATTTGCTTCCGTTCATCTACCAACCTAATATTCACCTAATCTTCCCATGTCCATTTCTATGGGAACATTATAGTAATGTTGCCTGTAGCCTTTGCAAATGGACTTGTAACCTGAGGCATAGGGAGTTGGTGGACATGCTTACAGGGAACCAGAATATGTGTTTATACTGTTTTCAGTTATATGAATGAAAATTTACTGATAGAAATTTATCCTTGATCCTCTCCCAAAGAGCTTGTTCTTTTTAAGTAGTTACCATTTATCTGTGAAAACTACATTCTATCACACACACCCCTCTCTGGTGCTTGTCTAAAACATAGAACCAAACCCTTACATATGCAGGTTCAGCATCCTAATCGAAAAATGATAATCCAGATTGTTCCAAAGTACAAAGCAGTTTCGGACACATGATGCTCAAAAGTTTTGAATTTCTGATATTTGGATTAGGGATAATCACACAATAAATACTATGCAAATATTTCAGACTCTAAAAAAACTAAAAACATTCTGCCATACTTCTATCCCAAGCACTTTGCATAATAGCTTCCTATACCTACCGTTCTGTGATGAGATGGCAGGTTGTTTTGAGGGGGATGCTATTCTTGCTTTGCCATGGACTTATTTCTTTGTGTTTTGATGGTTTGAGGCCTGTTTTGTTTGTTTTTGCTGTACTGTGAATTGAGCCTACCGCCTGTATGCTCGGCAAGAGCTCTACTTCTGGGCTGTAGCCCCGGCAATGCCATTTCCCCCTTTAACTTTTAACTTGAAGAAAAGGGCTCACCAAATTGCCAAACTACCCTCAACTCACTCTTGTGGCCAAGGCTGGTCATGAGTCAGCTTCTTCCACCCCCATTTAATTCTAATTTATAAATTAAATTAGGGACACTAAGAAATTAAGAGCAACTAATTAGGAATTGGAGAGATGGCACTGCTGTTAAATATGTATATTGCTCTTGTAGAGGAGTAGAGTTCGGTTGCCAGCAGTGTAGAGGAATATTTAATCTTTTAATCCATCTAGGGTAGAATGAATGTTAGTATATACCTTTAATCCCAGTATCAAGAAGGCAATGGTAGCACAAGCCTTTAATCCCCAAGACAAAAGCAAATAGAAGCAGAGACAGGAAGCAGAGCTCAGAAGGAGTCAGTGACAGACAGGAAGTGACATCTGAATTAGATGAATTAGAGTGAAGAGCATGCACAGTGATGAGTCAGAGGAAGAGTTAGCAGAATGAGTCAGAGTGAGACATGCCCAACTCTGATATAAAAACAGGTTTTCAGCTCAGGCAGTCTGAGGCAGAGACAGAGAAGCTATTCAGCAGAAGGAAGAGTGAGTCAGCAACAGCGAGAGTCAGTTTCAAGCTGAACAGAGCAGTTCAGTCAGAGTCAACCAGAGTCAGAAGAGTTCAGTTAGAAACAATCAGCTGACTCAGAAAGTCAGTTTGAACCAGCTGCTTCGAGAAGAGTTTGAGCTAGAACTGCACATGAGTTGAATCAGCCAACCATAAGAGCGAATTGAGTTCAGTACAGCTCTGCATTCAGAAGGAACTAGTCAGAGTCTATCCAGTCAGCAGTACATTTCAGAGGCTGAAGCCTTCCAGTTCTCAGCTTAACTTAGATTGTGTGGAGGTTGAAACTGTCTAAGGCCCGAAGACTGAGTTAGCCAAAGAATGACTGCCTTTTGTCCTATATCTGTGTCTACACAGCACCCATAGTAGACACCTTTTCTCAGCTAATGTTAAAATGGAGCATTTCCAGCAGTGTTCTGCAGTAAATGCTAGCGAAATGTATGTTTTTCTCAAACTTTTATGTGTTCACCTTTTCACTTAAAGGACATACTTTGTAGCACATTTGTATAACTAGCACTACTCCTGGTCTTTAGGGGTCATCATGAAATAAAAGAAGGGTTACTTGAAGATAAGCACTGCAGTGCAATGACAGCCTAGCTTCTAACCAAGATAACTTAAATTTCCAGTGGGTTGTCACTATACACAATTCTAGACAGAGAGACAATCCGAAGAGCCTTCTTCCTCTGCCTTCCTGTCACCAAGACAGCCTTTTTACAGGGAGCCAGGGATCAAACTCATGTTTGTACAGCCATCTCCTCAGCTTCAATCAGTACATTTTTATGATGAATTTTTATTTTAATACGCTCAGATTGAAAATGGAAACTATTAACTGGAGCAGAAAATAATTAAAACCACATTATTTAGAACTAAGGATGTAACTTACTGGTAGAATATATACCCAGCCCACACATACAGAACATTATTATCAACTAGCAAATAATGAAAATTTGATTCAGATTTTTAGCAACTCAACTTTTGGAGTTTAAAATTTTAAACTTCACAGAAACCTTTAGAATATCATACAGATTTGTTAGGTTTGATTAAACCATTTCAAAGCAAATTATTATCCCTAAAAACTTAAGCATGCATTTTGCAAAACAAAGAGATTCTTAACCACAATACAGTTATTACTTAAAATAAGACTAATAATAATCCCAAGATTTTGGATCCCCAGTAAGCATAGATACTTTTTTGTATTTCATTTCAAAAGTTTCTGTGTATGTCTCACATATTGTGGCTTAAAATGCCAATGCTTAAATATGAAGTTTTTTATTGCCAACAAAGAACTTTTATTAAATTGTCATGTAGATTTATTCAGACTGATAATCTCCAGATGAATATAAGCTCTTGTTTATTAACTCCTGGATATTTCTAATGAAACAATTGATCGTTTGCTTTTATTAGTGTCTGAGTGTTTTAGGAGAGGCAGATCACTGATACATATAATTAAATGTTTTGCTTATTAGAGTCATCTCAAAATTTACTAACCCCTCAGGACTGCTAAATTGGCTGTATCCTTCCCCCTCAATCAGTTCTTTTTCTTTGTTCTCCTTCCTTTTCCAATTTATAGTCTATGGATAGTTTATTACATTTCTCTGAGCTCAAGAAAAACCACATGATAGATTAATTGTCCAAAATTAATCTAAATCAGTACACTTTTATAGTCATCAAATAAGTTTTATTTTGCCCTTTTTGTGGGTGGCAGGGCTTCCTGTAGCTCAGACTGCTTTGAACTCCCCAATCCTCCTGCCTCCACGTCTCAAGTGTTAAGAGTTCAGGCATATGCTACCATGCCCAACTTATTTACCTCCATGTAACTGATGAGTACAATATAAGAATAGTAATACTGCTTCATATTTTTATGGTATTATGTGGTTTATAAATCATTTTCATGAACCACTGTAATTAATTAGCGAAATGGGGATATTTAGTATTTATTTTCCCATTTTAAAGATGAGAAAACTCAGAAAAATGTTAGGACTTTTCCAGAGTTATATCAGTGGTAAATAATAGAAGCCAAGTGAGAGTTTATGCGTTCCAACACAGGCAAGTAGGTGTGCTGACCACCACACACAGACGTCCCTACTGTCTGCTGAACTGCAGGACTGAGTTACAGATGTCCACAATTCCAAGTCAGGACAAATCATTTTTTTAATTTCCCAATTATTTTTAAGAAAACAATTAGTGAATGTTCAGACATTTTAAGGCAAGTGTGACTGTTACTGTGACACTTTGCCTAAATTTCTTTCATCTTAAATATCACGTTTAATTTAAACTTTAGAAGGCACATTAATTTTACCAGGGCAACAGATGAGCCTCAAGCACCAGCTTTCTTCACTTGAATTGAGAAATTGAGTTCCGAGAGTAAATAAAAACAAGATTGAAGGTTTAAATCCTCTACTAGGCTTTTTGAACTTATATACTCATTAAATGTTTATTGGAGTGGTGGGATTACAAAGGATTTAGGGAGCTTCATCAACTGGTATATAGTTAATCACTAAGTAAAACACTACATTTGATAAAGTGTTTCTCACGATGCCACATTCAATCCATCTTAATGAAAACTGCTTCCAACTGATTTCATTTGAGAGCACTTGTTGGTGAGAGTGTGCACAGTTCTTTCTGCCTATTCTGGAAGAATTCACAGTACTGGCTAAAGCAGATCCAATTTATTATGGAGTCTTATATTTCTTCTGACTTCTGACAACACCTTCATCTGTTTCATAACCTTTCTTGTTTTTAACTATGAGTGATCATCATTCAGTTAAGAGTTATAAATATTATCACATGTCTACTTATTGTCTGGTATACAGAGACTTTTTTTTATTACTCTGACAAATTCAGAGTCCAGCCAGTAAGACAAGACAACATAAACAGATCTGTAGTGTACAGTGTACTTAGAAGCAGTGAGAACAATTACTTCATCTATTTATAGAGGTGCCAGGAATATTTTTAGAGGCAGTCTCTAATCTGAGCTTTAGTTAGTAAGATGGCACCTCGCATTGTAACCCAGTCTCAAACTTGAGACTCTCCTACTTCAGCTGAGATTGTAGGCACTACTCCCAGCTCTGACCAGAATCTTAGATTTAAAAAAAAAAAAAAACTTGGTTGAGCAAATAAAATCCTGAAAGGGTTGGGAATTTTTAAAGTTTATATCAATGGAAGATTAAAATGAGAAAACTATAAGCATCTTGATATTACTGAGACAAAAACCCAAAGTACTAGTTACTAGGTGTAAAGCTGGGAAGATCAGTGGACTCAGTCTCTAATGAAGTTTTCCAGAATTTCCACTGACTGACTCTACCATAATTCTGGGGGCAGTTTTTTAAGCTAATTCTCCTGATATCTCCCTATCTCTCCTGCTGATGCCCCTTATGAGTTTTCTTATACTATACCACAAAATGGTATTTTCACAAAACCCTGAAGAACGATTGGAGATTTGTAGTACCTGAAAAATCAAAAATAATAAAAGTCCCCGCCAGAGCTTATGTCCCACATGAAGGATTGTTTCTTTTCCAGGCATCCCACTGAGAAAGTGGGCTTTGACATTAGTAATTTTATTGCAGTCCGTCAATCTGACTTCACACCATGACTTTTTTTGTAAATATTATTTAAGGAAACCAGTGCCCATGTCCCTGTTTTCACTTAGTAGCTTGGTAGCCCCTTTAGTAGCCCCAAAGAACAGTTCAGAGGCTGTCTCTGAACTGAAGGACAGCAGAATGAAAGTGATGATGAGATCTACTCTGTATGGTGGCTTGAGAATTAGATGGAATGCTGTCCATAATTACCCAGGACCAGGGTTAAACAGTTTGTGATAAATTTAAGAAAATTTGTAAGATAGAAAAACCAATTTTCTCATTGACTTTACTGTGAAAGTTACTCTGAAAGTAACTTCAGAGCTTTGGGAACCCTTGTGAACACCTCAACCTCAAGTTGAATATTTCCATTAGCAGTGTTTCTTTATCTCATCTTTATTACATTTGTATTTTAAGAATTGGCTCATCTTTAGGTGCTACCACTTTACTGCCTCATTCCAAAAGGAATCTAAATCATTGGTTATTACCTTTTAAGAAAAATCAATTCTGCACAATTCTTTAGTTAGTTGCAGCTTCAGTTAGTCTTCTACTTTCCATCATTGAGAAAACCAAGGAAACTGACTTCTGCTTTGAAAACTATGCCTAGTCTGCTTATTTTGCTTGTGTTATTTTTTTCTATTGAATATTTTTTATTTCTATTGAATTTCTATTAAAATTTCTATTTCTGTAGAATTCCTTAAAGGCAGGGCAGGGTCTTATGGAATAATTTGAAATGACAGAGAAGATCGCATCCTACAAACTTATAATGCTGATATAATTTTTCAGAAAAATATTTTCTCATTATATAAATAATGTTTGGTATATACAATAACAATATAGATGTGTTTTAATTAGAAATAAAAAGTTACCAGGTAATTGTGAACCTGGAAATAGCAACTATTAAGTATACTTCCTTTTTAAAAGAGATGGTTAAAAATCTGTATCAGGACTGAAAAGATGTTTCAGTTGATAAAGTTCTTGCTTCTAAAGCCTTAGGACCTGAGTTCACATTTCAAGTACCCACATGAAAACCAGGCACTACAGTGTAAATCTGTAATTCCAGCAATGAGGAGATTGGTAACAAGTAGATCTCTGAAGCTCAGTAGCCAGCTAGCCTAACTGAGTCAGTGAGCCCCAGGTTAAATGAGAGACTATTCTAAAAATTAAGGTGGAGAGTAATTGAAGAAGACACCAATATTGACCTGGCTTCTAGGTATATGCATATCTATAAATGAAAAGGTGTGCAGGTGTGTATGCATGTGCACACATGTGGCGGGGGGAGCAAGGAGGGAGAGAGAGAGAAATGAAGAGAGAGGAGAGAAAGCTGGCTGGGCCAGCAAGTTCATATCAGTAAGCGCCGACATTAAAAATTCTTAAAAATCGAGAGATTTCATAGTAATATCTTAACAGCATACCTGAAAGCTCTAGAACAAAAAAGACTCACACCCAAAAGTAGATGATAAGAAATAACCAAACTCACAAACTCAGGGCTGAAATCAATTAAATAAAAACAAACACGCAAACAAAAATATCAATAAAACAGAAACAAAAAATACAAAGTATCAATGAAACAAAGAGTTGGTTCTTTGAGAAAATCAGTAAGATTGACAAAGCCCTTATCCAAATTAATAAAAGACAGAGAAGGAATATTTAAACTATCAAAATTAACAATGAAAAGGTACACAGAACAATAGACACCAAGGAAACCAGGAAATTCAGAGAATCATAAAGACATATTTTAAAAACCTGTACTCCACCAAATTGGAAAATCTAAGAGAAATTGATACATTTCCTCAATACATACCACTCACCCAAGTTAAATCAAGAATAGACAACCAATTTAAACAGATCCTAGTGAAAAAGAAGCTATCATTACAAGTCTCCCAACCAAAGAAGCCCAGGGCCAGGTGGTTTCAGTGCAAATTCTATCAGATTTTCAAAGAAGAATTAATTGCAGCCAGAGCTTCTCCAATTAGTCCACAAAATAGAAACAGAAAAAACATTGCCCAGTTCATTTTATGAAGCCACACTTACCCTGATACCTAAACCACATAAAGACCCAACGAAGAAAGAGAATTACAGACCTATTTCCCTTATGAAGATAGATGCAAAAATACTTAATATGATATTCACAAATGGAATCAAAGAACACAACAAAAAGATCAAGTAGGCTTCATTCCAGAGATCCAGGGATGGTTCAACATACATAAATCAATAAGTGTAATCCGCCATATAAACATACTGAAAGGAAAAAAACATGCAGAAAAGATGCCTTTGACAAAATACAACATGTCTTCATGATTTAAAAAAAAAAAAAAAAAGATGGGGGATGTGGGGTGAGGGGACATGTTTAAGTCTGGCACTGTAGTCCATGTTTGTAAGCCTAGTTCTTAGGAGGTGGAGATAGCAAGACTGGAGTTCAGGGTCATACTAACAGACATAGTAAGTTTGAAAATAGCCTTGCATACATGAGACTTTAATCTTAAAAAACAGAACAAAAGCCAGGCGGTGGTGGCGCAGGCCTTTAATCCCAGCACTAATCCCAGCACTTGAGAAGCAGAAACAGAGGCAGAGTCAGGTGGATCTCTTTGAGTTCGAGGCCGGCCTGGTCTACAGAGTGAGTTCTAGGACAGCCTAAGTTATAACAGAGAAACTCTGTCTCGAAAAACAAAACAAAACAAAAGAATGAACTAACACAAAAGCTGACATGTTTTATATAAACACAGCCATACCAACTAAATATGGTGTTCTATAATTAGATGTCTTTACTAAAACAGTGTGTTAACACCACTTAGAAAATGCCATCAATAATTCTTCTTAGTTATCAATTCTAATTAAAACTTTAAGTATCTAAGTGCTCATATTGGAGTTAGTGTTTAAATTAGCCAAAAATACATTAACTTTATGATATGCTTGTTTAAAGCTTTCTTCCTAGTTTATTGTGATTTTAGCATCTTTGGTGTAATTTGCTTTCAGTAGGTAGACATTTAAAGTATCAGGCAGATTTGAATTTGAAAATAATATATATACCTGTCTTTTATTTTCTCAGGATTGCAATTGAAAATACCTTGGTAATGAACCTACCTTGGTAATGAACCTACCTTGGTATTATGAATCTGTTTCCTTAATAATGGGCAAATTATCTGAATGTAATGTCGGTGAAGCTCTGTTGACTTGTTTAATTATGTACAAGTAAGATAGCAGTAGGGCTAAAACAGATGTTTAGGGAGACAAGTCATAAAAATGCATGAACATCAGCAAAAGATTTATTGCTGCTGTTGCTAAGCAGTGTTTTTTTTTGTTTGTTTGTTTGTTTGTTTTGTTTTGTTTTTAAGGATTTTGAAGAGGAGGGTATCATTGTCAGAGCTATAATACAGGAAAAAGTGATAATAGTAGCAGTTTGAAGGAGAGACTAGAGAGAGAGAAATTAGTGATAAGGAAACTAATTTGTGTGTGTGTATTATAATAACATTGCCATGTAGTTCATAAAATTTCTGGTTCTAAATTTTACATCCTATTCTCTTTTGTGTCTTTCAATATACATGTATCTTATAATAACCACAAATTGCTGATTTCACTGCAATATATATGTGTGAGGAAATCAGCTGGGCAGTGGTGGCACACATCTTTAATCCCAGCACTTGGGGAGGAAGAGGCAGCAGGATTTCTGTGAGTTTGAAGTCAGCCTGGTCTATAGGACAGCCAGAGCTACAACAGAAAAACCCTGTCTTGAAAAAACCAAAAAACAAACAAATAAACAAAAACTTAGAAAAAAGAGAAATCAAAATTAAGTAAGAAAAATACAACTACTGAAGTATAGGCAGACAATATAAATAAAAAACATTTTACAGAAAAATAAAAAATGACCAATAAATTATGAAAAGATACTTCCCATATTTGAACAATATCAGAAATACAGATTAAAATCATTCTAGTACATTATTTCCTCTTATAATACCAAAAATATTTTGACATACATATTTATGAAAAAAGAAGTAAACAAAATGTTTATTATAACATTGTTTGAATAGCAAAAAATTGAAATGTCTTAAATGCCCATCAATAGAAACGAAATAATAGTACATTCCTATAGGGAAATACTGAACAAAGCTAGTTCATAGATATTGATGTAGAGGGTGTTCAAGATATATTGAGTGAGTAAAGCAAGGAACATAACAGCATGTTTATTGTGGCTATTTCATGTTACAAAAATTACAATTCTGCATAATTGTAGGTAAATAGAAGAAAAATGTTAGAAGTATTACAGGTAAGCCATTAACTGTGATTTTACCTTTTGACTCTCAAGAGTTAAATCTGGCACATGTGGCATTTCTGTGGATGCACATTTCATAGTTAGGTTATTCCAAACCCCCAGCAGCCATCTTCTCTGGATTAAATGGCGGGATCATGTGCTAGGAAGAAAAATTCTTCCTGCATCATTGCATGAAAAATAAATGCTAAAGTCACCCCAAGAAACAACTTCCATTCCTTCTTTTGTGTTCCTACTTGACCTTCTGAGGATAGACTTCTTCTCACTAATTAGCGGTACAATGGAGCTTCCTAAATGAGCAATCAGTCCATCCTCTAAATGTAAATCACACATTAGCAGGTTTTGAGATCTTTCTGCTAGACAAAGAACTAATCCATAAATGTACAACTTGTCTTCATATTTCATAGATTTAATGATATAGTTTCATTGACTTGTTATTTTCTTCAATGACTAAAGCTGTTTTGTAATTGCTTATTGCAGATAGAAATTAGGGTAGGCCTTTGTTGTTTGTAACTGAAAGATGAACATTAATAACAAACAGCATCCAGATTTCTCTTTCTCCAAGTCCACAGGTGTTCTTTCTGGTCCTGGTATGGCATATCATAGAACCTGAAACTCAGTTCTTTTTTATTTACCAAGATTCAGGGTCATGTCATTATTCAGGATGACTGCTGGAACTCCAGCTAACTCTTCTACTTAAGTTGTCCAGAAGCTAGAGAGCCACATTTTTTCAACAGGGAAACTCAGTTTTTAGTTGTCAAGTATTGATTTAACTTAAACAAAACTGAACAAATAAAACAAGAGATTCTTCACTAAGGAAAAAAATGGACACGTTTAGGACCTACTAACAGTCTCTACCATGTATGTTAAGTGTGTGATTAAGAGTTATAGTGAGCAAGGCATTTCCATGCACACCTGTAATTCTAATATTCAGAGGCAGGAAATTCATGAGTTCAAAGCTAGCCTGAGCTATATAGCTAGACCCTTTATTGCAAAGCAAAAATCAAAGGGGAATAGGAAAAAGAGGCCTAGGAATACTGCTCAGGGGTAGAGCGCTTATTTAGCATGTATGAGGCCCCAGGCTTAACTTTTCACTGAAAGAAAAGTTATTACAGTTCACTGTGCTTAAATTCAGCTCATCTTTATAATTCACAGTACTGCCCTTTGAAATCTATCTGCCAAACATTGCTTGATGGTGAACATATTTGCATACAAATCATTGTAATTCCTTTGATTTTCAGCAAGAATGCATTATTAATATATTTTAATGAGAAATTAATTGTTAATCTATCTTCAATTCTTCACTGCTGTAATTTGTCCAACCCTTTGAAATAAATGAAATAGGTAGACTATGGACTGTAAGTTCTCCACCCTACCCCCACCCCTGTGGCAGAGGCAGGGGATGTTTGCTGCTATCTTACACAGTATATATGTCATATTCATATTATGCTGCTTATTTAACAGGCCATTTTACTAGAGGTAGTGTTAACCCCTCAAAAAAATACCAGATCAGGAATGTCCTGCTTGCCCTCGTGAATGTGGCTGTGTGGATGGTACTAGGACCAAACAGGGCTTTATTCATGCTGTACAGATGCTTCATCACAGAGCTACAGCACCTCTAATTTTAAGAGGTTCTTTTTTCCAGTCCTTGGTACTGTTTCCCAGTGTTCACCTTGAAATATTCATGAGATAAGTTCTTTGGTGTGGTCTGAACTGCCTCGTTCCTTGACTCTAGCCTTCCTCTCCCTATGTGGCATTCTCCCTGAAGCATACCTACCTCTCTAAAAGTTTAGAGCCAGACATTTGAGCCTCTGATTTCCTTATTTAATATAGTTTAGTCAGTTGTTGGCCTTAAGCCAAGGTAATTCTTGGCCTAAGTATTGTAGTGATTGTAGTGTGAGCAATGGAGACTGATGAAAATCTACACCTGATGAACATTTGTCAGCTTATTGTACCCCCTACTCTTTGGCCCCTTCCACACTTTCTGACTTCCATATAACAGCTTTCCCTGTGAGAAATCAAAAAGTATCTGTCTTTAGCATTTCAGAATGCTACCTTAACATCTGCTTCGGGGGGAGAGGAAAACGGTATCATTCTGGCATTCTTCATCGTAGGTAGCTATTTCCTTTTGAAACTTTCCCAGTTTTGTTCCTGCCTATTAATCTTGAAATCATCTTTATAATTGAACAGTACAATTTGGCCATAGCTCTTTTACGCTTGCTTGGTTGTCTGTTGGCTTTTTTTGGGGGGGTGGGGGGAATGTAACTCAGCTTGGCCTTAAACTTCTGTATAGTTGAGGCTGACCTTGAACACTGATCCTCCTCTCTTCAAGTCCTAAGTGTTGAGATTATAGTCCTTCACCACCATGCCTAGTTGATGGTTGGAGTTGGAGGGAGGGAACTTGGGAGGGGCTTGAAGAGGGAAAGGGAAGGGACAGAGGGATATAATTATACTTTAAATATGTTAATAATAATAGTAATAAGTAACAATTTAAGCTCTCTGAAATAAACAAATTAAGCTCTATGTGTCATTAATGCCCAGATCAAGACAGGTCATATGATAAGTATCCAATAAATATTTAATAAATAAATAATTGAATATAACTTTAAAAAAAAAGAAACTAGCTCAGAGTTCTTGCAGACTGGTATTTGGCACTGATAGATAAACTTTTGCCAAACTTCTTTCTTTAATTTTTTTTCTCCTGTTTTTGTTCCATTTTTCATCATTACCTAATTTTAAATCTCAATTTTCATAATTATAGCTCATTATGATCAAGCAGTTAGTCTGATGTTTATGGTTTAAAAGTACTCCATTGTACTCATAGGCATTTATTTATTAGATAACACCCTAGGATGGTTAATATTGTGAACTTGGCATGGTTTAGAATCATCTAAGATATAAGCTTCTGGGCATCCCTGTGAGGGATTATCTAGATTAGGTTTATTGAGGGAGGAAGACTCACTTCATCTGCGGTGGCACCATTCCATGTGCTAAGGTCTAGATTGAAGAAAACAGAAAGTGAACTGAGTATGACTTTCGTCGGTGTCCTGGTGGTGGAAGAGTGTTTTCTGCTGCCATGTCTTCCTATAATAATAAACTGTATGTATTCTCTAGAACTATAAACTGAAATAAACTGTGTCCCTTGCTCTGCTGCTTCTTGAGTATTTGATCAGAGCAAAAACACAAGTGACCAATTAAACCTCCTCACATTACCAGCTGGGAAAAATAGTGGATTTCAGTCTCTGTGATATATGACACCCAGACAGAAAAAGTAATTTTCCTGAGTTCTGCACAGCCAGGAAGTAGCAAAGCAGGAATCTGAATCGAATTTGACTCCTTGCTGCCTTTCCTCTGCTTTTACCATATACTTAATATTGGGTCACAGTCGGATACTAGGTTAGGCCTGTGAGCATCCACCTACATATGGTGGATGTAGCTGGTGACAGTGGCTCACACTCTCAATCCAAGTACTCTTGGCAGAAGAATCTCAATATCATCCTCCACTCTGTAGCAAGGCCAACCTGGTCTACATAAAACTGTCTCAAAATATCAGAAAATGGGGCTGAAGAGAGGGCTCAGTGGGTACAAGCACTTACATACTGTTGAATCCAACAAGGTAGAAGGAAAGAGCTATTTCCCGAGAGTTGTCCCCTAGGCTCCACATAAGGGATATGGAACATAGGCACGTGCTAAACACACACTCAAAGTAATGAGATAAATTAAGTAATTAAAAGCCAAGGACTCAAGACAGCTACAAAAGAACATTTTGGAGACAATTGAGACATTTGAATATATATTCTGTTTTAGTTATTATTGTAGCAATATTAAATTCTTTGGTGTAATCAGATATTTTATTACATCAGTTGTTTGTATCAATAAATTACCCATCAACTTAAAACATGATTAGTAAAGTAATTCACAAGTGGGAAAAAGACAGTTGGATACCATGTTCCACAAAGGAAACTATTTTATACTTTAATTTCTTGCACTGGAAAAAAAAACAAACCAGCCAATATTTCTCCGAATTATTTGTCATATCAACATTAAAATCACTGAAATTAAGTGTGCTATGATACTTGAAGACAAGCATTAAAGTAGTCTGTTAGTATATTACTCATCTTCCTGATATTTGCTCTGTTCTGGCCTTTGAGAGAAATCTTGCTACTTCACATTCTTCCCCTCCCCCTTCTTCAAGACAGGGTCTTCCATAACTCAGACTGACTTACACTTGGTATGTGCATAAACATCATCCTGACATCTAACTCCTACTTCTCTTTTCTCTACTTCCTAGGTGCTTTGATTATAGGCATGCACCACCATACCTGCTTTATGCAGTGTTTGGGATTGAACTTGGGGCTTCAGACATGGAAGCAAGCAATCTACCAGTTGAACCACAGCTTCTTGTTTCCATCCTAATGCTCTGTGGTTCTGTAACACTTTAAGTGTTAAAATTTGGGAACCACCAGAGCCCAAGGTCAAAGTTACATCAGTTATTGTCAACTGGGCAATTTCTGAGCATCAACCTAATACCTTAGCTTCTAGATTTGAAGGTGCTTGATACACTGAAGGCAAAATTAGCATGCCAGATTCTGTTGCCAGAAGGAAAATCCAAAGAGCTGCTTAATCTATAGACGATTTTCATGGCTATTATTTCCTTAGCAATTGCTTTCAAATGTTGTATTGTTAATTCTGCAGTCTTCATCTATTTAACAGTACCGTTTTAGTTAGTAGCTGCTATGGACCCAATACAATAAATATGTATTTAATGTATTTTATCTAAAATCTTTACAATTTGTCTTGCCTCATGGTCAGAAGGCTGACATGTGACAGAACAGAACTAGGATTAGACCAAAGTGTTGTGTTGGTTTAAGCCTTGGGGTCTTTTTTACACTCTTACCAAAACTCAGACCACAAAGAGACAGTCAGAGAATGTGCTGTGTGGTTTGCTTTTGTGGGCTACCGGACTTCTGTCTTCCTTGCCAAGCTAAAAAGGGGAGGGATCTTTTTATTTACTCAGAATTATCATTTGTTATGTGGTATGACAGTTGCATGTTTATTTCACCCATGTTTCTTCTCCCCTAATTCTATAAGGCAAGAGAATTTTTGGTATGCATTTTATATTCTCAGTGCCTAACACATGGCACTCTATTAATGTTATTGGAACAAATTATGAATGGGCTAAAGGAAAAACAGGTTATAGTAATGGAAGAATAAAACTTTTTCTTGGGCTTTTTCTGTGTACCAGATGCCCTTCTTCACAAAGGTAGTTTTCTGATTACTTTGCTGTTTCCTCTCCTAAAATTGGTTGATTTGCTAAACTTGGTTCTCTCTGTTTGGACTTACGCTTAATTGAGCTCAGTAGGAGAATCAGAAGTCTGAGCCTGGAGTTTTTCTTTGCCTGTAATTTAATCTGATTCTTACATTCCACAGTGAGTATATTTTGCTTACTTACTGTTATTGTAGCAGAAAACAAAGTTTGTATGGAAAAGTTCCATGTAAGAGAAGCAAGACAAGAGTATTCAGCTTCTTTGAAGCTGCCCTGGGAGAGCCCTGGCCTGAAGATTCTCTTTGGGTACTCTTTATCATCTTTCTCGCATTCCACTTAGGCCTTAAAGTGGGAATTTTTTAAGTGTGTTTTCCTGGCATCTTGTGTTTAACAGTGTCAGGGGTTTGTGTCCCTGGAACGAAAACTGTTTCTCCAGAGCCTTTTTTCTCCCAGCTTCCAGTGAAAAGAGGAGCGCAGTGAGCCAGGCGCTTACCACAAAGCAGTGCCACCACAAAGGAAAGATTAAGGGTTTAGAGAGAGGTCAATGTGGGTTTTTCTCTAACTAAACACTTTCCTAAAGTTTCCTTGTGGAAAAATAATGAAGTCATCTCAGAGTTTTTAAAGAATTTTTATTTCTTTTTCACCGTCTGCATTCGCTTGTCTTCTCAGCATGGATGTTTAATCTTCCTAGGCTTTGTGAATTGGCCCAAATGAATAAGTGGTGAGCTGTCTCTCTAGGAGCTAGAGGCTTATTCTAAGGGCCTAATCACTGAGTAAACACATCTTTGCCCTCCCTCTCACAACTGCGATATAATAGTCGAGATTCTAGCACAGTAACCTGGATATTGCAGGGACCCATGCTTTGAAATGCAGAATGCCTGATCCTCCAAAACAGACAGTCCCTGGTCTCTGCCTGCCTCTTTCTTCTTTTTAAAATTAAATATTGCCAAAGAGATGCTTTTTTTTTTTTTTTTTTTATTGCTTGATATTGTGCATTAGTGCCCTGGATTTCCAAGTTTAGTTTCAGTCAACACTATCAGCTGCACTTATTGGGAACTCTGCATGTTGGGTGTCTTAGTAACCTCTTAGGCACATATGTATTTGGTTTGGGAGAGCATTTAAATTAAATCAATGAGATAGCAATGCAAATCACTAATCTCTTTCCCAAAGTCGAAATGTTCCCCTGCAGTGTTCTTGAGAGAAATAAGCATTTTAAAGATTTAGCTATTGCTATTGTTTGATTAGAAATGTGCTGATTTAAAAGTGGACAGCTCTCTTGTTCCCACTCTCATTAAATGTAGTTGCCGAGATACAATCAAGACGAATTAGAGGTTGACATCCCTCTGTCTATTCAGCTAGAAAGCTAAGAAGAGCAACCCTGAATTTGTCAGTGCAGCCAGGTTCACGTTTCTTTCTCTGAAGCCAGAGATTCTTGATTCACTTAATAAAAAACAGATTTAGCATTTATCTCTGACATTTGGTGTCTTTTTTGCCAGGGGGCTGTGGTTCAGATCAGTATTGAAGTTTATTTTATCTAACAGGCTGGGACCTATTCTAGTCTAAGGATGCAAAGAAGACTGAGAGGCCCAGTCCTGGCCCTTGAGAGACTTTGTCTAGAGGGGAAACTTGTAAACAGTTATAATACTAATGGGAAGAGCTAGCAGCCAGCCAGAAAAGGAAGCTCTTAACTCTGAGTGAAGGAATTAAAAGAGGTTTCATAGAAGCATTTGCTTTGAGCCTTTAAGGATGAGTGGAATTTGTCAGATAAGTATCTCTCCAACAATGTGTCTGATTACAAACTTCCTAGAAGCCCAGTTACTGTTATCTGTTGTCCTCAACAAAGATAAAAAAATCCCTTAGTCTTTCCTGTTCATCATTTTATTGCCTATATTTCCTGCTGGGTCTGACATGATGGGAATTTCAACAAATGCTTATTGAATGAAAGAATAAATGAATTAACACCTAGAACCGTGGTGGGATCCGCTGAGCTATTTATAGCCAGGAGTCCTATCCTTATTCCAGTTACATGCTGTCTCTGGGGCTCTGCTCACTTATGTCATGTGCATCCTGCCATCTCCGTATTAGATGACTACTCCCACATACCTCTTGATTGTAGAGTGTGTCCGATTTCTCTGCTACTATTCGAGTAGCAAAAAAGAGCACTAGACATAGATTCAGACAATCCAGATGTATTTGTTACTGACTAGCTGGAAGTTTGGATAAGTCATTTCTAAATTTGAATCTCCTCATACGCTAATGAGCTTAAGAGTACCTATTTTACAGATACATTCTGGAAATCTGTGTAAATAATAATTTCAGAAGTAAGAGTGTATACTGATATCTTATTCTGCCTATCTACTCCAGCTATTTTCATCTAGTTCAAAATTATACTTTGAAGGAAGTATTTTCATGATTACTTTTCTATTATTTTTATAATCTAGGTTTTTAATCAGTATTGTTCCAAATATCAAACTTTGTTAGCCCTTCAGCAGCCTGACCCTTCTGTTTAGACACTTCCTTTTGTTGAGAATCCCACACAGCATGTTTTCATTTACTATCATCACATCCATGTTTATTATGAAAGGAAAGATCCCCAAGCTTCTTAGAAATCTTCCCTTGGCAGAATTGCAGAAAGAAGTTTGTATCCTTATGAATGTCTTTCTTATTATACGCATTCCTTGCCATAAAATTTTGTCTTTTCTTTTCCTATAATTATGGCTGTTCTTGGACTCAGCTATTTTATAAGGTAGCACTTATAACTAAGAATTTAGTGAACAAATATGTAGGTCCTTTTGTTGCTGTCATCGTTAAAGCTAACATACTACAAATTATCTTGTTGAATTTTACGTTTCAGTTTTGGTTATTTTATTGTCTGTCCAACTATTACAAAATACGCTTTTAAGAGAGCAGGTGTCATTTCTTATGAACTAAATGTTTTTCTGTCTTTTTTTTTTTTCAAATGACAATTAAATGTTACATGCTCTTAAATAAGAACTTTAATAGAAGCAATATTAAGAAGTTTCAAATTACCAGTTGAACTTCATTTTAGACATTTTCAAGTAGAACAGACTTTTCAGGAATTGTGCTGTCTTGGTACATAGTGTAGAGTTAGTGCAGTGTGCATTAAATGTGAAGAATATTACATCTATTTTATTTAAAGAAAGCACAATTCTGTGGTAATTTCTTCTCAAACTAGGCTTGCACATATTTAAAGAAAGTACAGTTCTGTGGTAATTTCTTCTCAAACTAGGCTTGCACATACTAACAAAAACTCAAGATTATGGTCTGTAAAACAACATACACTCATCCTGACCTCTTTAGAGTATAAAGAAATAAAATGTATTAATACTAGTAAATGCTCCAGGAACTCTGATGATAAGGTGCTCCTTTAGGGAATAGTGTTTAGTTTTGTCTTTGCTGTTTATATACACTGCTTGAGTTTCTTGAATTCAAAAAGTCTTATTTTAGTGGATATTTTAATTGATTGGTCTTTTCTCCTTTTTTCAGAGAAAGCTTCTCGCTATCTACCTCCACCATGATGAAAGTGTACTAACTAACGTGTTCTGCTCACAAATGCTTTGTGCTGAATCCATTGTTTCTTATCTGAGTCAAAATTTTATAACCTGGGCTTGGGATCTGACAAAGGACGCCAACAGAGCAAGGTAATAATACTGTTATTAACAAGTTAAGTTGGGTTTCTGTTTTAAGAAGAAAAAAAAAATGAAGTCCTCAGTGCATTTGACTTCTCCTCCTTGTCGTTATGAATGTTTTCCAGCCTCAGTATTAAATTCTCTGCCATTATACATCATTAGATAAAATCTAATATCTAACACATGCATTATTACAAATGTGAAAATACACTTATTCTATTAAAAATGCTTCTTAAATTAAAAAGTAAATAAAATTAAAATTAAAAAGTATTTTTGTATTTTATCTGCAGCTAAGCAGAGCATGTTTCTAGTAAGTTGTTGATTATTTAAAGAAAATCCGTGTTTTTATTATGTTCATAAAAAGAAAAGCAAATCTAGTAGTAATCCTAGTAATAAGTGTTTTTTTTTTTTTTTTTAATAACATCAGTGAAGAAGGCAGAACATTCTGGACTACTCCAGTGGAGTTAGTAATAGCTTTACTCTAGCATATGCTAATTGATCTAATCGCTTTATTGCACACATTCTTTTGCACACAGCCAGCAGGGCATCCATATTCTCCATGGGAGGAAAAAAAAAACCTTTTCTAGTTGTCAGCATAAAACTTAGTTTGCTGATCATAATATCTGTGATAAGTAATTCTTCATAATCTGCTTCTTAGAGTATCCTTTCTGAAATATATTTTCATCATGTTTAATTACACATATGGTCATAACATGTCATGATTCTACGTTGGGTGTGTTAACACAGTCATGCTTACAGACTTATAAGCAAGGAGGAAGATTAAATTAATTCACTTCAAAGCAAGCCTATTATAGTTACTTATCAAGTAATTATAGAATAATTAGAAATCATTTGATTTGTCTTTTTATTATTTTATGGCTGGCTTAAGTTTTGGTCATTATTCAGACTCCATTTTGTGTACTCTGAATCTGAAAAGAAGGATGGTTCTTCCCTTAAGCGTGAAGCAGAAGAATGGAGCAATTTCTTCACCTAATGCTTCATTTCTCTAAGCAAATGGTTAGGAAATTTCCTAGGATGACTTGGTTCTGCCTTGGAAATGTTCCCTGTTATACATAAATAAAGAACCTTTAGCACCTGTATTTGTTTAAATTAAATCAGGTTATTATTCACACTCAGTTAAAGGTGATGAAAAGCAGTGCCAAAAACAGATAAAAATGCAGCATCTAAGGTCTTTCATGAAGCAAAATACGTGGGCTGAAGACTTGGCTAAATCTTTTGCCATTCACTGGCAGTAAGGAATCTCCTCCTTTTCTTTTATCTGCAGCGCGGTGGAGAAGGAAACACTATTTCTGAACCATCTGTAGTGGCTAAGTTCAGCTGGCTACCTGCTGTCATTTTGTTCTGTCCTCCATTTAATTCCTTAGTTCCTTTTATTTTACAATGACAAAAAATTGCAGTGTAGTTTCTTTTGAAAAACAGTGTTTGAGGGTTTTTTTTATGATTAGCAATCAACAGCCATGTAATTGCTTTGTTATGTTTTACTAAAGAAGTCTGTTAAGTAGCACAACTTTGATACACTAGTAATAAGAGTTTGCAGGTTACAGAGACACCTGTGGTGACCAAAGCGACAGAAGCTGCTTATTAGAAAGAGCCAGTACAGCTGTGTCCTATTAACTCCTTATGACACTTAAAAAAATAAATAAATAAAGGTTCTGTTTAACTATTTCACAGTGAGTTGAAGGACCAACTCTGAAGTATTATAGGCAGTTTCAATCTACACTTTAAAAAATTTGTCCATTATTAATTGTCATGAAATAAGAAATGATACTAAAGACTGAAAATAAAAACATCTGGGGATTCATTTTAATAAACATTGATAGAAACTACAAATGGGACATTACAATGAAAGAATGGAACAGTTTGTGGAATCTAAGATAATCATTGTACTTACTCTAAAAGCAATTTCTGTTCATATCACATATTAAAATCAGATTTTAAATTTAGATGTTTCATTTCTCTATTTGAAAGTAACAAATACAATGCTGTAACTATGTTTGATGAACAGTCCCATCATTATTGTTAAGGCCAATTGTAAAACACATATTGTATAAATACAAGATAAACATTCATTAAAATAGCATATCCCCTAAACACCAAAAGTGGATTTTTGTTGTTCTATAAAACTGTAAGATAATTAGGTTCATTTATAGCCACAGTCTTCTTATTACCTATTATAGATTCATTTAAAGAAAATGGTTTACTTGGATTTTCTGCTGCATGATCCTTCTTGGATATTTTATATCACATTTATCCAAAGATGTTTATCAGGAAAAATTATTGCATCATTTGTTTGATTCTTTTAACTTTGACTGCCATAATGTCTAACTTGCATTCTGGATTCAGTAATACTACTAGTATTTATTGATCAGTGAGCTATATCTTAAAAGGGGTTAGGGCGTCAGTTGCACATTACTAGAGAACTGAATTGGGACATTAACATATGGAAAGACAAAGAGATTTCCCTGTGTTAGAAGTAAGATTCATGTTATATGTTTCCTTCTGAGATTTAGATTTCCTTGCCCACCTGCCCACCTGTCCGTCTTATTTCAGCCTTTTTGTCTTCCTACTTTTCTGCCTTCTACCTCACAAAGTTTAAGCTGACGTCAAGCTCAGTTAGGTAGCACTGGGGATTGAACCCAGTGCTTCAAACTAGGCAAGCATGCTTCCAACTGAGGCCAGCCTTAAAGTGTGATTTCTTTATAATAGATACTGAGTATGTGGAAATAATTCTTGGTAGTTTTTCTGGTCTTGTATCTAGCTGTGCTACTTAGGACAAATCATATAAATGAGATGAGAATGAACTTGCTGATCAACTACTTTCTTACTTTGGAGATATTATAATTAAGCCCATAGAAATATCAGTGCTCCCGTCACAATTTACTATGCACCTTAGATGTATGTAGAGGATAAGTGAAGGAATTTGAGCCAAGTGAATGCTTTGGCTTTTATAGATATAAGTGCCACTTACTAACATAAATTAAATTCCCTGGTTTGTCTAAAAAAAATTTTTTTTAATTTTTATTGTTTTGTATCAGAACCTCATCATGTGGCTAAGACTGGCTGCTGACTCTATCTTCTTGCATTTTGGGTGCTGGGATTGTAAGTGCACACCACCATGCCTAGCTAAGAAATGGGTTATTAAGCATTCTATAGGATATTTTGTGTTGAATTTGGATTTCCCAGGTCTAAAGTGATTCAGAAACTGCTTAAGTTAAACACCTAGGTAGACCAATCTATGTCACTATAAAATGAATTATAATAAATTCTGTATTGATCATGGAACATTCCAAATATAAACTGAGACTCCAAACTTTAGGAGTTTTGATTAGTGTCTGTCTTCTCCCTTACTGTTGTGATCTCCTAGAAAAGTTTGTCTTACTAAGCAAAGCACTTTTTAAATCTGAGTGGAAGAAATTCAGTGAGTATTTAGCAAATAAATACATATATCCAATTCTGTCTAAAAATAGTGCTTATAATTTCAGGTTTTCATATTTAAATGTGCTTTCTTAGTTGGCAAAGTCTGTAGTCTATTTGGATTTTTAGAGCCATTCTTTCTTTAAAAAAAAATAAATAAATAAGCAGAAAGCCCTTGGTAGTCTCCAAAGGCGCTAGAAGGTGTAATTTTCTAACTGTCCATTTGCCAGCATTACTGATTGAGGACTAGTAGAGCAGAGATCAGTTGTCTCTTTGGGTATATAACAACAGAAAAATATCATGGAGTCAGTTAATACAATAAAAACTTTTTAGTACACTGTATTCTTAGTGAATTGATGCCTATGTATGGAAGAATGATTACTTAAGATTTAAAACAGATTTTACCAACAAGAAGTCTTGCATCTCCCCACCCCTTCCCCATTGCCTCAGTTTGGGTTAATGCACCTTCTATATGTTCCTATAATGTCCCTAGGCTAGTTAAAATATTAATAGTATTTATTCTGGGTGGGAGAAATGGCTTAGCAGGTAAGAGCACTGACAGCTCTTTTAGAGGTCCTAAGTTCAATTCCCAGCACCCACATGGTGACTCACAACCCATCTGTAAGGAGATCTGATGCCCTCTTCTGGCATGCAGGCATACATTCAGATGGAGCACTCATATATTAAAAACAAAAAATAAAAAAACCTAATAATAAGAATAATAATAGTATTTATTCTGTTGTATAGTTATTTTCTGTTTCGCTGCTGGGGTTGTCATCCCCTGAGGTGCAAAGTCTATAATCTCATTGCTTTGCACAATGCCTTTTTCTTTTTTTTTTAAAGCTAAGTACTATATTGGTAATAACTAATCTCTTGTAGGCTTGTTAAAAAGTAATAGGTAAGAGTGTACCAACTTGAGTAATGGCAAAAAAATTTGAAATGCTGCTGTGTCTCTAGTTGTATCATCTTCTCCTCAAACCATTAATAGAAATAATAAAACGAAAGTCTTCCTTTCCCTTAGAAGTGAACAACAACAACAACAAAAAAAAAAATGTCCTAACTGAACATGTTTTCTACTGACCCCAGAATGCCATACCCTATGCTCATATGTTCCATGTGCCCCTCGGCTATCTGGCAAAGGACTTGGCTCCCAACCTAGATGAATTTATCTAAAGTTTCAGAATTTATTTCCTCAGCATTTACCAAATTTCTGATATCCCAGAAGCAATTAGCCAGACTGGGATATTCTGAGATTGCACTGAACCTCCTGCAGTGGTGGTTGAGTTAATGAAAGTAAGCATCCATGGGGCGAGTGTTGGACTGGCCATACAGTGAGATACAAACTGGGGCCAAGTGCATTTCATTTGAGTTCTATCCAAATTGTCGTATATAATAGTATATAATACAGCAGCAACACAGTAAGTATTAGTTTTTCTAGCTTCTGGTAAATCTATTTGGATACCTATTTGGTACGTGGGAACAGTGGCATGAAGAACCTCTTCTTTGTGTGGGTTCTAGACTGAAATTGCTTCATTAAAGAAGATCACATCACAACTGTGGCACAGGCAAAGCACAATATCAACCAGGAATCAGTGTAGATTGATGGGTATCTCTTGTTCTCAGCAGGAGTACCCAAAAGGCAAGTGTAGTTACTGGTATTCAATATCTGATTCTAGCAAACTTAAAGTCAAACACTGAGTTTGACTAGGATAGTGCCAGCTAAATAGTCTGACAGCTATTAATATTGAAAAAATTAATTGCTTATGTAAGTTCTTGTTTAAAATGTATTGCACAAAAGGGTAAGTCAGATATTGTACACCATTTCTGAAGAGTGTCGTAAGTAACAACAAAAAGTTCCCTAGGAATGTCTGATGGTTCCCAGGTTACACAGATTGCATGTACACTTACAGCACAAATAATACAAGTGTTCACAGAAATAATTCTATTGCCTGTGGATATTCGCTTTTGAACTTCTGCCCTTGGGTTTGTTATTTCAGGTTTCTTCAAACTTCCGCTGTTAGGATGACAGGTACTTGTTAGCCTTAATACTCAAGTGATAGTTTCCACATTACTTAATCTTTGGCAAGAGTTAATTGACTTTAAGCATTTATCATCAGTAGGCTGTCTTCATCTGTATTTTCCATCCCAGTAATTAGTCATATTCACAGTGGCTTACCCTTAATTCCAAACTCCTTGGTGGTTCGTGCCTGGATGAAGCCTAACTGACAATGTTACTCTAACTCTATACTTCCATTTAATCCAGCAAATATGGCCCAGGTGCAGGGACTGCATGAAAGACATGAGGAGTGTTAATTTCCAGCTGGTACCCTAGGAACAAATAAGGATTCTGCAGAGTTATCTGATAAAACAGATGAATGTGTTGTAGTCTGGGTACTAAGACTTCCAGAGAGATGTCATGCTGGACATCCACATAATTTACCCTAAACAGCTTTATTCCCTTTGTGCAACATTTTCCTTCCAGTACTTTTAACGGGAGTGTATTGCCATCCTAAACATCCCAGGTCAAGGGCTTAATTAATGCTTTAAAATAAAGGTTCCAAAACACCAGGAGAGTTTGTCATTTTCTCCCTGGTTTGTTTTGTGAAGAGGGAGGAGAGAAGGTGAGGAGGAACCCCTCCTGTTCCATGATTACATCCTGCCCACTCATTTTCTCCTTTTCTCCTCTGCTTTTGATTTTTAGTGGCGGTCTTAACAGAATGTCAAGATCAATTTGCAGCATGGTTTAACTCAAGGTTTGCGTTCTGCCAGCAGCAATTGTCCCTGCAAACAATGCCGTGTGTTCTTGTAACTTCAGAAGCTTTTAGAAGGATCATGGCAAGGGCAGCATCTAATGACTTTATTAGTGTAGGGTTTCAAAATGGGCTCTGTAATTGTTCATATCTCTTTGTCAGCAAGTCATAATTACTGCTCAGCATTGTCCAGGAGTGCACTTGTGAGTAGTTTCCTGATAGTACTGAAGGGAAGGGGAAGGGGTAATGGGTTGAAGGTGATGGCCTCTTGCTATTAAGAGGAAGCCAGTCTCTGTGCAGACGATGGTTGAACCATCTGAAATATGTTCTTTACTCTTTAAAAATGTATTATCTTTTAAAATATCTTTGAAGTAATTTAACATTACCAGTTTACAAGATGTTCTTAATTCCAGTTTCCATACTTCCCACACCATTTCCTAGTCCTGCAATTACAACTGCCTGATGGTACATGAGTTGTATTGGACTAAAAACATTTGGGGTAGGGAAGCCCATCTATCTTGCATTTTACTCTAATATTATTCAGGGAGTATGTGTTTAACTCTTAGTGGGCAATCTAGATGAGAATTTTTTTAGAAAACAGTATAAAACAATACTATTGAAATGCCAGTATAAAGGCAAATCACTGTAGATTTATTAGTTTGTATCAAATCCTGTTTTTGTCATGGAACTTATTACTAAGTTGTTTGGTGTGCTCTTTCTCTTAAGTTCTCTGTGCTTTGAATGTTTTATGTGTACAGAATTGAAAACATCTTCACCTTTACAAAATGCATGAAGTCTGAGTATAACACTAAGCCTTGGCACCTTTGTGAACTGTGGCTAAGTCTTTGATTCCCTGACCCATTCAAATGTACTTACCTATAGTTGTATACAGGTCAAAAAATACGACTGTCAGTTACTTGACTCAGTGTTTGTGTAGGTTCCAAAACTTGAATCTCCAACTGAAATAAATTCTAAGACATTTACAAAATGAAATAATTTAAAATACATATATCCCATCTTGTTTTTTGCTGTCCTTCCTGCTTGAAGTTGAATAGATATGAGATTTCTTTTCATAACTTCTCTGTCATTGCTAATCTTTTTGTTGTTAAATTTTATAAAAAAATAATTTTTTTTGAAAGTGTATTTACATGATATCTCCCTTCTCTTCCCTCCTTCCAACCCCTCCCATGCACACCTTCTCTTGTTCTGTCTCTAATGCATGACCTCTTTTTCTTTAATTATTGTCGTCCCCTCTCTCTCTTAAATACATAAAATTCCTAAATACAGCTTGCTCAGTCTATATAATGCTACCTGTGTGTATATGATGTCAGGGCTAAGCATTGGTATTAAACAATCAACTGAGGGGTACTTTTCCCGGGGAAGACTATTTCTTCCACTCTCAGCATTCCCCAGTTGCTTGTAGTTCTTTGTCTATGGTTGAAGCCCCATGAGATTTCTCCCTTCCATGTTAGGGTGTCCACTGGTATCATCACAACTAGTCAAAATGCAGAGATCAAGAGATTGTGTGGTGCCCAGTCCCATACTGCTATATCTGCAACATATTTCCTGCACCTAAAGCTCAGGGATCATTGAAGAAGAGGTTGCAAAAGATTGTGAGAGCCTGAGGAACAGGAGGTTTGCGTCTCCTAGAAATGTCAGAGAGCTACAGCCATGAAATCTCTCACTCTATTTTGTTTTTTAAAGACAGGGTTTTACTATGTAGCCCTTACAAGCCAGGAACTTGCTATATAGATAACAGGTGGAACTAGAACTCATAGAGATCTGCCTGCCTCTGCCTCCTGAATGCTGGTATTAAATGCATGTGCTATTATACCTGGCTTCATTATTAATCAATTTTTAATTATAGTTGTTCTGAAGGATTTTTACCTATCATAGGTTCTGTATCATTTAAATCAGTATCACATTTCCTCTTCCATAAATTGCTGGTAATAAGTCAACCAGAAAAGTTATAAAAGAAACAAGTTAATTCAACCATTTAAAATTATGTGGAATCTGGACTTTATTGCCCAGAGTTTGCTTGTCAGTCTTCATAGACAAATATTAATGACTAACAATTTTAATGGCCTAAATTACTAAATAGCACTTTTACCCATTGAAAAGTTCTAATTGCTCTGGAATGTGTTTAAGTAACTCATTTATGGAACAAATTCTGTTTCCTTTCCTCAAAAATATGCCTATATTTCTGAAATTTTTAGATTTAGAATACCAGGAAAGATGTGATTAATTCTTAGGCTACCTACCGCTTTTTTTTTCTGTTATTCCCTCCATCTGTAATCACATATTAGAGAATCCTGAAAATATTATTTTCTTTTTCTTGGTATATTCTCAGCACTAAACTAGTTTTGTTGTTGTTGTTGTTGTTGTCAGAGAGCTACAGCCATGAAATCTCTCACTCTATTTTGTTTTTCAAGACAGGGTTTCTCTGTTGTAACTCTGGCTGTCCTGGAACTCACTCTGTAGACCAGGCTGGACGCCAGTTCACAGAGAACTGCCTGCCTCTGCCTCCCGAGTGCTCTGATTAAAGGTGTGTACCACCCCTTCCCAGCTTGCTTTTTGTTTTTAAAACAGAGTTTCACTTTGTAGTCCTAGCTGTCCTGGAGCACACTATGTATACTCGCTGTTCTCAATTTGAACTCACAGGCATTCACCTACCTCTGCCTCCTGAGTGCTGAGATCTAAGGAATACTCTATTATGCTTACCCTAAAATAGGCTTCTTTCATCTATACTTTCTGTACATCTCAATTAAAGATTTGTTTGACCTGGCTGAAATATGTTTTCATGTTCTTCATTCACTAAATACATTACATGGCACTCTCCTCTCCCTCTTAGTTGCTTAAGAAAACAGAAGCCATCAAAAAGACAAATGATCCTGTTTTTCTGTCCTTGAAGTCTCAGTTTAAATGTTCTCATGATCTATCTGGATAAGGCCTTCCTGTCCAGCATTCTCTTTTAGCAGCCTCATTTACATATTATTACTTATGGACATTTTAACATTTATTCTCTAGCTAATTCTGTCAGGTTTTTTTTTTTTCACTTTTTTTCTTGTTGTGAAGCTCAGTATTATTTGTTCGATGTTCCAAGAGTACAGGGTGCTTAAGAATATAAATGAGTTTTGAATTTAGTCATCCCAAAATTCAATTTCTAACTGTGCCACAACTTTGAGCTACTTGTGTAAACCTTTATTATGATGCAGTTTCCATATTGTAAAATAGAGATTAAACCACATACCTCAGAGAGTTGTTACTAGAATAAAATGAAATGATGGATTTAAAAGTCTGGCATAATAGTAACAAAAATAGCATGATACTGGCATAGAAATAGACATAGAAATTAATTGAGTACAATAAAAACCTGAGATACAAGCCTACACAGTTGGGCCTATGAGCTGGCACAGTGGGTAAAGGCACTTGATATACAAGCCTGGGGTCCTGAGTTCAGTTCTCAGAATCGACATAAAAGTAAGAGAGAGCCAATCCTTAGTAGAGAAAAGATTGCCCCTTCAACAAATGGTGTGAGAAAATTGTATATCCACATGTAAAAGAATGAAACTATCTCTGACCATGCTCAAAAACTGACTTCAAATGGATTAATGAAAGACGTGAAATTCAGAGGTAAAACATTTCAAAATACAGATAAGGACAAGGACTGTCAGTGAGACTCAAGTAGCTCAGGAAATAATGCTAACAGTCAACACACACAGATCCTCATGAAATGTAAAAACTTCTATTTAAAAAGGAAACATCAGTCTAGTGAATAGACAACCTATAGGAGAAAAATATTTGCCAGCTTCACATCTGACAAAGGTTGATACCTACACAAAGAACACAGGGTACTACATAACACATAATAAATGAACAGTTAACAACAGATTACATGGAAGTGGCCAGTAAACATATGAGGGCCAGTGAGCTGTCTCAGGTAAAGGGTACAGACAGACTGTAACTGTTACATTAAATCAGTTGAAAACCAATTAACAGTGGCAAATAGATGAATATAAACACTTAGGTTCACTAAAGTTTTCTACTAGAGCACTGAATTCTGTCCAATAATTCTAGCAGTGAATTGGAGAAGTTCATAGGTGTATGTAACCCTCACATATTTTACATCTGTAGTTACCATTCCATATACAGAACCCTAACAATACCTCTCCAGACTTCCTGACATTAAATTCAAGGATTAATTCTATTATGTGACTTTTCTATTTGAGAATTATTAAGAATAGTAATAGATGGCTATTTTCTATTGTTGTTTTGCAAAAGACAGATTATTTTAAATGAATTTTAACATATTAGTCCTCTGTAAAAAACAGAGAACTTTAAGTTAATTCTTTTTTTTTCAGCAATGGTAATTCTTTAGGGAGCTTAGGTGATATGGTCCCTAAATATTACTTTTAACACATGGCAGGTAAAGACTCTAGAGGAAAAACCTACACTGTCAACATGCCTATTCACTCTTGTCAAGAACCAGCTGTCTCAAGTGATGTGAACCTTGTAAACTGCTGGGTTACAGTTGATTATTGATTGAAAGCTTTGGTGAGTGGTGGAAGTACTAATACTTTGCAGTGTTTATCTCTTATATTTTAAGGGCTTTCTTCCTATATGTGGATTCTTAGCTCTCCTACATTTCTTATCCATTAGAGTGATACTTTTTAAATATGAAATTATGCATAAATGTCAGAATCTAAGAGAAACTAGCCAGCCCTGGAATCAAAAGTGCTGAATGTTTTATATAATAAAATCATAGTATCTCCAAATTTGGCGGTTGATAAAGGTCAAGGAATATGCCAGCATGGGAGATACAGGTACATATTTTAATCGTCTCCCTCACAGGTGAACATTGTCTTACGGCTGCACGATATACAACAGAAAGTTTATCTTAGGAAGCATATCTTTAATTGGTGAGGAAGGGAAGCTGGTTTTGACTCTGAAGCACATAAAGGAAAGGGGGAAGTAGTGTGTAGGTGACTACACCACCATGGCAGTGCAAGTGGCTGCTTGACAAGGTCCAGCTGTTGCAGGCCAGGAGGTCATGCCCTTTCATCACTCCTTTCTGCTGTTCAACTGCTGGCAGCCTTATCGGTCATGGTGTCTGTTTTGCTTATTGATAAAACTTAAAATAATCTTTAATTCAGCCCTTACTAACTAGGAAAGGGATACATTGTAGAAAACAAGGATGTGGTGATTTCAACACTAAAAATAACAACAGTCTTACTGACCTTCAAGTCCTAAGCATATGTGAGAGTTGTTTCATGTCTAATATCTCTGACCTGACATTACACAGAGAAAGAGGGAGTTGTATTAAACATTATTCCTGGCACAAAAGGCACTGATTCCCCATTAAAGACAGAGGCCAAGAAGCCTGGATAGGGGTGTTAGCATGTCTGGAAAGACAAAGGACACATAGATAATCGCCCCTGAAAATGCTTGCTCTTTTGTAAGGGAAAAAAAAAAAAAGCCTATCTAGAGGCAATGATAAGGGCATATGAAAAAGCTATAATAAATTATAAACCTGGGATAGATGTGATTATACTCAAAACTTAAAAATCTGACTGAAACTGCTTAAAATCTATATACTAATTTGAAACTGCTGAGAGCCCCAGAAACAAGAAAAATGAGTAATGCTGTTGATGCTAAAGAAATACATGATTGAAGATACAGGGAAGTAGTAGAAAAACCTAGACAAAGCTTAAAATCTATAGAATTTCTTTCTGACACCTTTGTGCCCTTCTGTCTGTCTGATACATGCTGAAACTGCAAGTAGGGCACCCAGCAAATCGTTAATGAACGATTGTGTTAGAGTTTTTCTGAGAAAAAACAAGTTGAAGATTAAACTGTTACTATGAAGGTTGTTCCTGCTTACAGTGTAACCATGTTGAGTTCTTTGAAGCTTTGAATGTGCTTGACCTTGATAAACTGTAAAAGTTACAATGTGCATTTTAGTAAATAAAAGACTGGAGTGATATCAGCCAACCCAGTGAGCACTAGCAAACTCCCTAGCTGAATCATTAGCCAGCTATCTTTAATCAAGCGTGCTTTCACCTCTTTCTCATCGCCAATCCATTAGTGTCTTCCTCGGTCTTTCTCTGACCCTCATCCTGTTGCTGAGGCTGGACCCCAGAAGTATGGATAATCTACAGACTAATTCTGAAATTAGTGGTCATTATCTTTATTATAGAGATGAGAAAGTCTTGGACTTAGCTGCTTCTGCAAGCAGTCCCATACATGTCTGCTTATCATTTGCTTAATAGTTTGTGAAAGTTCTTTCTATGTCAAGTCTTGGGATGTGATTTGAAATTCAGAAGCTTTTTCATTTACATTCCTTAGGAAGTACTTTGCTTGGGAAACATGGCTCTTCTCAGAGATGCGGGCTTGCTGTTTAGGTTAGGCTGACTGACCTGAGAGCCCCAGGCATCTTCTTGTCTCCACCTCCTTGGAGTAGGATTAGGAACACTGCCACCACCTGGAGTTTTGTAAGGGTGTTCGTGATTGAACTCAGGTCCTCATAGTGTACGGCAGGCATTTTACTGACTGAGCTATCTGCCCAGCTCTGCTCTTTCATTTTATGATGACAGTAAAGCCAGTAACTTCCTTTGTCTTATCAATAATTCATTGGTTTACCTTACGGTATTATATTGTGCAAAAAGATGTTTTAGTGTTGGCATGAATATATCATTTTAATCATGAAATTAATGATAAAAATATTAAAAAGCAGATGGCTCAATTGGTATAGGTAGTTGCTACCAAACCTAATGACTTGAGTTCCATCCCCAGAACCCAAGAGTTGAAAGAGAACTGAGTAACAAATTTTCTGACTTCTACATGCATGCCCTGCAGCGTACCCTCCCACAGACATACCAACAGACACACACACACACACACACACACACACACACACACACACACACACACACTTTTTTTCTTCAATGTTAAATATCATTAAGCATTTGACAGTAACAAAATAGGTACCAGTTTTGAGAGCCTACCACATACTAAGAACAAGTCGGAATGTCTTCTATATGTTACTTCATTTTCTCCTTGTAAGAAGGTATGTTTAACAAGATATGTTCACTTTACTTTATGTGAAGTTACCTTTAAACTCATGGAAATCACATTGAAGAGTTATAATCACTAAAGAGTTATCATCATTGAAGATTATAATATTGAAGAATTAATAATCATTGAGTATAATCACCAAAGAGTTATAATAGTGACAGTATTGTGGACCTGCATTATTAAGTAGGCAGTAAGTTTACAGAATTTAATCTCCTTGAGACAAGTGTGGTGGCACATACCTGTAATCCCAGCACTTATAAGGTAGAAGAAGGATCAGGGGTCTGAGGCTAGCCAGGGCTACATGAGAACCTGCCTCAAAAGGTTAAAGAGGAGAGGAGGTTTTTTATCTCTTCCCCACTGCATTGCTAAGTTCCATTTAATGGAGTACAATTTTCTAAAAGTCGGTGAATTGTGTAATTATGACTTTGTTTGAAAGAAACTAAAGTAGTTCATGTTCTGAATTAAAATAAGATTTTTTTTCCATATCTGGTTTACTGATAATCCTGATTTCCATTGGCAAGATAGAAAAGCTCTACACTTTATATACTAAAGATGAATAGTTAGTAAATGCTAGCCATCTGCTGTTCTGCTTATCTTTCTCTCAACTCTAGATTGAAACTATTTTATCTCATTTCCCACCCTTAAGTGTTCTAATAGTTCTAATAGACCTAGCACACGTAAAGTACACGTGACTGTGGCTTTCATTATCTTCTCTACCCGTCCTTCTTTCTGCTCTTCCTTATTTCCTTATTTTGTCCCTTACATGGTTGTATCCATTCTTTTGTCTTTTTCAGATTTATCATTTTAGCTTTTAGTTTCAAGGAGCTGATTTGGCATCTTTTTATTTCTTTTACTTTTTCTTGAAGGTGTGTATGTGCACATGTGTGTGCAAATGTGTATATCCACTTCAGAACAGAGACTAGAGGATATTGGCATCCTGCCATATCAGTCTTTGCCTTGTCCCATTGAGACAGGGTCTCTCACTGAACCTGGGTATAGACTGGAGACAGTAAGCCCTAGCAATCCCCTGGTCTCACCTGCTCAGTGCTGAGGTTATTGGTATGCGGCCACCCCTGACTTTCCTTTTCTTATCTACCATGGAGGCTGGATCTATACTCCAGTGCTTACTTACGCTTCCACAGCAAGTGCCCTTTCCCACTGAGCCACCTCTCCAGCCTAACAACCTTTTCTTCCCTTCTTCAAATATGCCAGTGATTAATGGGTCATTGGTTTATTTAAGTCCTCTACTGTTGAAAAAGGAAATAAGAGATTTCCCAGTGTTGCAAATGGCTATTGCTTCCCTCCCTGGAGTAGAAATTGTTGAACTCCAATGGCTGTAGCAACCATTTATTTATCACTTCATGACATTTGTCTGAGGAATATAAAGTAAGTTGCAGTTGCATTGACAATTTTAGGCCTCCCCACAGGTGATCTAGAAGATTTTTTACTGTTCAGAGGGAACAAAATACCACAAAAATGAGAAAGAAGCTTACTTTTTCTCTTACAACAGTTCATTTTTTTCATGTCTTTCTGGTTTTGGACTAAAATTTTGACTAAGGTATTCTTCCCTTCCTACCTTTCCCCTCCCTCAGGGTTCCCTCTCTCTTTCTGTAGCCTTCTTTTCTACCTTCTCAGTGGCTTACTCTTTTTCTTCCTTTCTTTCTTCTCAAGGGCCAGAGCATCCTGTTTAGCCAGTGAGGCCAGTGCTGCGATGGACATCTCCTGTGCGATGTCTTTCCAATCCATTGGTGTGAAAGCAACAAGGGCTTATTTTCTCCCTTTTGTAGGAAATAGCATTCCAACTGTTTTTTGACATCTTTAATTTTAGAGGTTGCCAGTGATCAGCTCAGGGTCAAGACTGACTTCAAATATTTTAGCAAGACACAGAAAGAAAAATGAGATCCTAACTTGCTAGTCTCCTGATCTACACATCCCTGTTGATGAGTTAAAGCTATATGAGTGTGAAATTTGGTATGGAAGCTTAGTCTGCTTGAGAACCTTTTATCCCATAATAGTTGTGGAATGTGAAGATTTGAATTTTCATGGGGGCACTGATATTTCATGGCCGACAATGGACTTCTTAAGGCCTTGTCATTTCAAATTGCCATGAGGTCTGGTTATTGCTGCACTAAATGTGTATATGAACCTGCCTCCCAATGAACTTACTGCAGTGGTGCTAACTTGTCTTGACACTCTAGCTGACAGTTTGAGTTGCCCTTAACAAGATCTACTTTCTGTACTCACAGCATGGATTTTACAAAAGATCCAGCCTAAATTTCTGAAATGAATTTCTGTTGACTGAAAATGTATTGGCTTTAAAAATTAAGAGGTTTGATTCTGTTTTGAATTGGTTATCAAATGAATCTGAGCACATGACATTTTAATACCGTTTGTCTTTTCAAATAGATTACCTTCTAATGCATGTGACGACAGGACTTTGCTCATCAGCTAGAACATACATTTCAGAGGAGTTGTTACCTAAAATATTATCATAAGGCATAAGAAAACATACGATTTAAGTTGCCTTTCATGAACATAATTAAGAATTAATAAGCAAGTACCAGTGGCTAGTCTCCAGAATTTCCACTGTTTTGCCTTTTGTGACCTGTGTTATTAAAAGTCCATTATTTTTACAGACTTTATTAAATTGGATCTTATTAAAGCATTCTATATTTGCATTTGGTCTTTCATAATTCATTATTATTATGACATTTACTTTTTACCATCAGATCTGAAAACATATCATAAGCTACCCTTTTCTCTTGAAAGAAATGCTAATTTCAAACAGTCCTCTAATAGAAGAGAAAAGCTTTATCAGTTTTTTCATTTATTCCAGATCGTGTTAAGAATACTAATGCTAGACTTCAGTATGCTAATATCTCTGAGCTTTTTTGGCCAAAAGCTTAGAATTGTTGTTTTTATTCCATACTAAGTACAAAACTAGAAGACCTACTACTTCTAGAGGAAACAAAACACTCCAGTGCAGTTCCTGAGTCCCAGGACTTAGGGAAACATTACTAAATCTGTTTTAGATGATGTTAGTCAATTTACCTTTGTACCACACTGTATTATTTATCCTAGTTAAAAAATTCTCTCCTGGAAATTCTTTTGTTTTCTCACAGTTTAGGTAGTACATCTTCCAATATTTGAGACTTAAGAAGAATCCTGTGCTGTCAGTCCTTGATAGCATTTAGGGTGTGATTTTTTTTTTCTTTTCTGTATGATAACTGTTAAAGATTTAGTTGAAAAATCAACATAGTAGAATTTTCCATACTAATGTAAGCCAGACTATCTAATCTTTACATAATTAGTAATGGCATCTCAGATCTACTAATAATTTGTTTGAAAGTCACATTGGATTTTGTCTTGTTTCAGATTTCTGACAATGTGCAATAGACACTTTGGCAGTGTTGTTGCACAAACCATTCGGACTCAAAAGACAGATCAGTTCCCACTTTTCCTGATCATCATGGGAAAGCGGTCGTCTAATGAAGTGTTGAATGTGATACAAGGTAAACTGCACGCCACCGTGGGAAGAAAGCCTTTGCATCTGATAACCTCATAATTTTAACTATCAAAGCTGGCAATACTCTAGCTATGGGAAATGTCTTTGCATTTTCAAATATAAAACATCCTAAAGACATCTTCTAAGACATATGAAAAAGTGAAATGTGCTGTGTTTTTTTTGTTTTTGTTTTTGTTATGTTGTTTTTTTTTTTTTAAAAAAAAAAAGAAGAAGAAGAAATCTAGCAGAAACACCTCCATAGAATTGCACGACTCTTCGGACATAGATTAGACAAGCTAAATGTTCAGAAATTCCCTAAAACTAGCAGTTAGGTTATAATCATTTGTCAAATGTGCTATTTATTTCTGTTGATTTATAGCTGTGATATTGCTTGGTTGAAGGAATTGCTTATCTTTAATTATCTAGAAAATCCAGTGACTATACATTGCAAATTGAATTGTTCACGTGTCAATTGTTCCTTCTTATTTGTGTGAATTCTGCCTAAGATGCAACCCTGAGGCAAAAAAACTGTGGAATTTCTATAAATTTAACTATAGTTTATATTTTCCTGTAAATTTAATCATTCTTTCTTTTAAAAAAAAATGGTTTCATTGTTACGAATGCATCCAAAAGATAGAGTTAAATAATTGCTGTATTCACGAGAAAGCTTAATAAAAACAGTATGCCCGCTCTGTGCCGCCAGGAAAAGATCTTTCATTACTTCACACTAAACCTTGGGTCTGGGGTACGTCATTTCTGCCCCATTTAAGTCTGAGAGGGGAGGGGGATTTGTGCATTCCAGTGCCTTTAAAGCCTAAACAAAACAAAAGCTCAGGTATTTTGTTTTGTCTCTAACCAGAGCACAGTTTCCTAGCAGTCTTTTAAAAGACCTGCTGAGGGAGCTGATTCCCATGGGGGAGTAGAAAGTGAAGACATTTCTTTCTTGTTTTCCTCATCAGAGGCAATATTGTGAAAGCTTATGTTTTACAAACCATGGGCCAAGGACTCCAGAAGCCCCGGTTTCAGGAAATCTGAAAGGTCAAAATTATTTTCATTTAGTAATAGATGGGGGTTTTGTTTTACTTTGTTATTTTGTAGTTTAGTTGTATTTTGCCCCCCCCCCTTTTTACTGTGTTAACATTTGCACTAGTGGCTTAAAAGCAATGATTGCTTAAACTGTTGTCATCTTAGAACGAGTCAGACCTCTGACAGAATTGTCATATGTTAATCATATCCTTTATTGCCAGGCACTTAGAATTAGAAAAGGAAAGGCCATTTAAGAATATCCTTAAAGAAGTAAACATTTCTTTTTTAAAATTTTTAGCCCTTCTGTTCAGTGATATGAACCAATATATTCTAGTTGTCTCAAAGAAAAGCATTTGTGTGGTTTCTTGAGCTAAACTAGTTGCTTCTCCCCACCTTCCCTGAAATTATTTTTACTGCCTGACAGACAAATTATGCTTATATAAACTGGGCATTTGGCAAACATTTTCTACAAAGTAAACAAAGGGAATCTGTCACTTTGAAGTAAAAGAACTGGTGGTATTTGTTGCCAATGATAAAATTTGAGTTTTCAATAAAATATTTATATCTTCCACTGGAAGACTGACAGCATAAATACTTTTCTGATGACATTAGCAATGATATTAACAAGTGTGATTTTTTTTATATCAGGCAGTATAGTGCATCAACACTCTGAAGAAATGCATAACTCAGTGAAGTAATGTTTTCCAAAGGCATTGATGCATAATGTAATAAAAGTATGCATTAGAAAAATATCAGTTCAGAGGTAATGGAGCTGTCTACTGTAAGGTGCACCTTTTATCTCAGCTGTTCTAGTGGCTGAGTCTTGGAGATCATCCTGAACAAGATAGAGAGGCCATGGAGTTTTGAAGGGGAAGGGGGAAAGAATTTTAGTATAACAATGTACAAAAGTATATCATCTGATACTTTAAAATTTGAAGAAACTTCCTGTCAAACTAAGTATAGTATCAAAGAAATATAATTACATATACCTATTAAAATGTTTGTTTTCTGATTATATATCTGCAGAAGGTCACATACTCTTCATAAATTTCAACCAATACAGCATATTTTCACTAATTTAATACAGAAATAATATAGATATAAAGCTATAGGTTGCTATAGAATAGCCAGACAACACAGGAAATATGTGAAAATGTTACAGCCTTGCCATTCTTCTCACTTACTTTTTTCTTCTGGAATAAGACTTTTTAAACAAAAATATAACATTTGTATTAGTTTATAATGGACACTGTTACTTTTAAATGAATTAATACATATGTTATAAATATTTTTGTTTTAATTTCTTTTTAAGTTTTTATATTATATTCATCTGTTGTTTGTATGTATTCTCTTCTTCCCTGTGTAAGTGCCATGAGGCTGAACTCAGGTTGTCATGGTTGGTGCCAGCACCCTGACCCACTGAACCATTTTGGTTTAAAAAAGTTTCTAATGAAGTAAATGTCAGTGCCTATGATGGTTTGAATGAGAAATGCCCCTCGTAGGCTCAGGTTTTGAACCTGCTGTCCAGTTGGTGACACTATTTGAGGAGGTTGTAGAGCCTTTAGGAATTGTGGCCTTGTTGGAGGAAGTATGTCACTGGAGGCAAGCTTTGAGAATATATAGCCTCTCTCCAGTCTTATTTGTTCTTTGCGATCAGCAGCTTCCTGCTCCTGCCTCCATGCCAAGCCTTCCCATCCCTGCTGCCATGCCATGCTTTCCTGCCAAAATGGACTCCATTCCTTTGAAACCATAAGCCAAAATAAACTCAAGGTTACTTTTGGTCATGGTATTTTATTACAGCAACAGAATAGCAATAACACACACAAACTAAAGTTATTTTGAGAATCCCAGTAGTTTTTAAGAATACAAAGGGTCCTGAAACCCAAGTTTGGAAGCTGATACTGTAGGGTGTAAATTTTCCCTAAATTACATTAACTAGTGCCTTTCTCTGTCTCTGACCATTAAGGACTCAGGTATGAAGTACCTACAAGCTCAGTTTAGCAGTGAGTCCTCCCTGTTAGGGCTAAACTTGGCTGGTGAGCAGTAGCTTAAGCCTGAATATAGTGATGTATGTTAGCATTCATGTAACTATGGTATTTTCCCATTTATAACTTGAATATTTGGGCTTGTGGTTTCAGAAGTGAAGTCCGTAATACAACAGGCATTCAGAGCAGCAAGCTGGCTTATCACATTTTGCAACACATGAAGCAGAACAAATTAGAAGTAGGGCAAGGTTATAAATTCTCAAAGCATGCTCCCTAAAATGTACTTCCTTCATCAAGGCTCCATGTCCTAAATGTTCCATAACCTCCCATAACAGCACCACCAGCTGGGAACAAACTATTGAAACACATGAGCCTATGGGGACAGTTCTTATTCAGACGACCACAAGTACATATCATAAAGTACTCTTCACATACTAGAGTTTTAGTCACTGTTATTTAAATTAAGGCATGGAAACTCAAAGACTTACTCAATAACAGAATCTACAGAGTGTTCAAAACTTTCTTTTTGCCATCTCTTGTATCTATTAGAAATAAGTACCAATAACTGTGTACTATGTACCATGCATGTGAAACATCTCTGCTGCTTCAGAGAACCTTGCAGAGGAGTGTTGCCTTATTTTAGAGAATAAGAAAATTGATCCTTAGCTATAATATACTCATTCTTGCATTCATTCATTTTTTAAAAGACTTACTGTTATTTTATGTGTATTAATGTTTTGCCTTTATGTATGCCTGTGTACCACATGTGTCCCTGGTATCCTGAAGCCAGAAGAAAGTAGCAGAATCCCCTGAAACTAGAGTTATAGATGGTTGTTAGCTGCCTTGTGGGTTCTGGGAATCGAACCTGGGTCATTTAGAAGAACAGCAAGTACTCTTAACCACTGAGGCATTGTTCTAGCCTCTTATTCATTTTCTTATTAAGCACACATTTATGGAGCCCTTTGTTATGAGCTCGTTTCTAAGAAGCAGATCAGATAGCTTGTGGTTGGCACAATTTTTATTATAACTCTTTGTACAAAGCCAATTTCATTTTCTTAGTCACCAGATAATGTGTGTCCTGTAACTTATTTAAGAGGGTAGTAGTGCTGTGAACAAACTGGGTCATTTCGTTAGTGCGCACCACAGATGTTCTCTAACTGCATGCTGCCAGTGATCACAAGGAAGATTGAAAGACAGATCATTCAAAAATTGTATTAGCCATGTCCTATGCCGAAAACCACTATCACATGTGCTCCCTTTTTATCATCCTAATGTCATTTCATTAATGTGGCATGAAGACATCATGGGCCCTGGAGAAATTGTCTCTTTCTGCATGTAGCTTTGAGGGAGAGAAATCTCCCTCATATAACCTCATGAATTTCTCCTTTGTAGGTCATCTGAAGCAAATCATTTAGGAGATGTTATTTATGCATGTTACATTTCTTTTAGATTTAGGGAGTAAAATAACATTAAAGAAAAATAAAACATCTTTACACCCCTCTTCATAAAGATCATAGTCTTAATCTTTCATTTGAAAACTGAACAAAGGAAAATATTGAGGAAAAAAAAATTTTTTTTCACACATTGCTTTCTTGTTGTTTTACCAGAAAATTGTTAACAGTGATTCCAAGTATAGACAGTGACTGGGGTAGGGAGTGAAGGAAGCAGGCTTTGGGTGTTGGGAACATAGCTTAGTGGTAAAGTGGTTGTCTAGCATGTCAATCTCCAGTCTCCAGCGCCACGTTGAGGGGGGGTGGTGGTGCAGAAAAAGTGAGGGAAGAACTGTGAGTAGAAGGACTGGCTCCTGGATTAGACTTACCTGGTTCCAAACCCTGGCCCTGTGATTACTGCCTTGATCTTGGTTAGGTTTCTTGATTCCTTTACAACTAGTTTTCCTTCTCTTGAAAATCTAAATTACAATTACTTCTTCATAGAATTGTTGTACAGATTAAATAAGATGAAAGCATAAAGTAATTTAGCCTAGTCGCAGACATGTAAGCAATTGGTAGCTGTTGCTAGTGTTATTAGTGCCATTCTTTTATAAGTTGAAAGGATGCTAGAACTTCATGGCTTGAATGTTTGTCTTTCTGGTGCTAAAAATTGTTAATTAAAGTTTCTCCTAATCTGATTTTTCTAAAATTTCAATTGCCGTGATGTTACTTTACTGTTAGTTATTGAACAAATGAAACATTTCAATGAAAGTATTTTAAATATTAGCATTCCAATTTGTAGTTTCTAATGCTGATAGTTTCTTTATTGTTGATTCTAGAATGGCCTTTCATATTTGATAGTTTTGATAACTTGAATTTATATAAAAATTTATAATTTATATAAATTTTGCATACAGCTTGGACTCTCTTATGTCTTATTAGGCAATACAACAGTGGATGAGTTAATGATGAGACTCATGGCTGCAATGGAGATTTTCTCAGCTCAACAACAGGAAGACATAAAGGATGAGGTAAGATGAGAGGTGAAGTGGAGTTTCCAAAGGAGCTAGATGAGGTGATTTGTCAGTAATGATGAATGCGTATGGTGAATGATGGGTAAGGAAGGTAAAGATGCCGTCTAGATTTGCCAAGGACCCTATGCCATCCGTGTGACAATTTGATCTTTTCTTGTCATGACTCTAAGTTCTAAAGATTCATTTAAATGTATGGATTGTTTACATTTTATAAGATTTAGGGTGCTAGACAGTTCATTTTGCAAGAAAATAATTCAGTGGCTTGTTTGTAAGTCCAGGAAATTCAACTTACTCTATAGGTTTTTTTATCACTCTTTCTTATACAGGCTTACTAGGGGGCCCTGTGCTGTGGACTGGTTTTGACAGCTGTAGGGTTTGATATGGAGTGCATAAAGGAATAGTTTGATTTTCCTTCATTAGTGTAGTCTCCTGCTGGTACTTCTAGATGATTCAATTCAATCAAAAGCTGTGAAGAACATGGTTTGGTTTGGGGTGGGGTGGGGATTGGTTCTGTTTTGTTCCAGTGTTTGTTTTCAGATAGGATCTCCCTATGTAGCCTGGAACTCACAATGTAGACTAGGCTGCCCTAGACCTCAAAGAGATCTGCCTGCCTCTGCCTCCCATTGCTCGGATTAAAGGTGTGTGCTACCACACATGGCCCAATTATGGTGTTTGTTTTCTTGTTTAAGTAGGGGTCATTTCTTACTCAGGTCTATAATTTATAAATATAAGGTACCTACACTAACAGATACACAGAATATCATGACTAGTTTTCGTCTCTCTTGTTTTCTGAGACAGAATTACCCCTTCCTCCATGTGTCTTAGGCTTCCACTAAAACAGAATCCTAATTGTTTCAGGCAAGTGTAGCCAAGGATGACCCAAAACTTGTATTACTCTTCCCTCCTCCTCCCAAGTGCTGTGCTGATTTTATACAGTGCTGAAAATCAAACCCAGGACTGCATGCATGCTACATACGCACTATAACAAATGAGCCACATCTTTAGCTACTAGTTTAGCTCTTTAATGCTTACTAGGTTTCCTTTATTCCTATAAAGATGGTCAGCTTGTAATTTTTCTATATAGTCATTGTGCTATTTACTTTGAAGGAAAGACAGACCAATAATATGATAGAAAGATGTTTAATTGTTACTCTATAAGTTGACAGTGATGATTTTGAAATAATGAGGTGT
>JAMJFZ010000235.1:0-119382 GCA_026225945.1 Cricetomys ansorgei | reverse complement strand
CACTTTTCTACAAATATTACTGCTGTTGAGCGATAATAAAATAAGAGATGAGCAGGATTAAAATTAGTAATACACAGGGCTGGGGGGTGGCGCGGTGGTCAAGACACCTGACTGCTCTTGCAGAGGACCCAGATTGACTCCCAGTACCCATGTGTTGGTTCACAAGTACCTGCAGCTCCAGTTTCCAGGGGATCTGGTGCCCTCTTCTGGCCTCTAAGGCATGTGTGTACATGTAGTGTAGGCACATGCATCGTGCAGGTAACCACCTGCACATGAAATAAGATAAACCTTTAAAAAAACCTTCCAGCTTTCCTTTGAAGTTCCTTTTAAGTATGTTTTAAATTTGTTTTTTTGACAATTTCATAGTCTTTTCATCCCCCTCTGCACCTCCTCCCAGACCCTCTCCACCTCCTCCCTACCCATCTAAATTCACATCCTCTCTCCCTCCCTTCCTGCCCCCTCCAAGTCCACCCACCGAAACACTGAATCCAGTGTGTTGGCTGCTGATTCTGGGTGTGGGGCCTGCCCTGGAGTGTGGTCTATATACCAGGTGTAACTCCATCAGAGAAAACTGACTTTCCCTCTCCCAGCAGCAATCAGATGCAGCAACTCCTTAGCTGGGAGTGGGACTTCAGCCCACCTCGCCCCTGGTGCTGGAATTTGTCTGGCATGAGCTTCTGTGGGACTTGTGCCTGCCACCTCAATCTCCAGTTCATCTGTACATCTGCCATTCCTGTCTGGAAAATTGTTGTTCTTTGAAGTCATCCACCACCTTGAGTCTTGGTACCTTCCCAACCCCCGCTTCCACATAGATCCCTGACTCTTGAGGGGTGATGTGATGTAGACATTGCATTTAGGGCTGAGCGTTTTGATGTCTCTTATTCAAAAGACAGGTGTCTTATGACATGTGCACACACCACACTTTTAAGGGTTATCATATTCTCCCATAGCTCTCTGATAAGCATGCTGGAGTGTGTAATAAGGACAGGATAACAGTCCATTCAGTTTTAAAGATTGTATTATCAATGCTTTGCAAGTATTCTCTCAGCTCTTTGCATCTGTTTATGCATTTGTGGTTTTCAGAAGCACTTTGCATATATTTTGTATTGATCACGGGCTCACGTTAAGACTTCCGTTGAACACGTTTTCCTGTATCCTAGGCCAGCTGCAAATGCATGCATACTGTGAAAACCCAGATATCGTGCTGTGTGGAAATCAGAGTGACCTGGAAGAGCAGAGGGCAGTGAAAGAGGAGGAGGCCAGGGAGCTCGCAGAGAAGTATGGGTGAGTATTCCTGCTGTGGTGGGATCTAGAGGAAGCATCTTAACAGCAGCATTAGCATGTGAGCAAGTACTGAAAAGACCTAGTGAGAAAACAGAGTGAGAAGCTCAGCTTTCGGCCATGGGAGGTGTCAAATGCCTCATATTTCACGTGAGTATGGCAGTGGGAGTTTCGGGAGACACAGGGGGTGTGGGTGTCCCCTGGTGTCTTGTGCCCCTCTTGTCAATCTCCTGGAATTTGCAGGAAGAGCTTTGAGTGACTACACTGACTGTAGGCTTTCTGTCCAACATGCAAACAGAAGGCTCCTAGAATAAGGACATCCTGTGTTGAGCAAGGAAATCTCAAAACCACTTTCGATAGCATCGCTGAGTCCTGGCACAGGAGGCCTTTTTGGGAATCACAGAGCAGGTGCTGCCTTTGCTGGGGAGGAGGTGAAGATACCCTGTGGTTTAGTTGGTTTTGAGTGGAGGAGAGCCAGAAAACACTGTCTTCCTCCTTAAGCTCTTGGGGCAAGTTCATGGTGGCACCACGGGACTTGCACAAGTCAGTAGAGGGTGAACTCCAGGGGAATTATCGCTTCACTTTACTTCCCTCTCCTGAATTATGAGAGTGCAAATGTAGGTTTAAAGCTCACTATTAAAGTAGAAGGCAGGGCTGGAGAGAAGGCTCTCAGCTGAGAGCAGTTGCTGCACAATCACAAGGACCAGAGTTTGGACCTCATCACCCATGTAACATGCTGGGAGTCTGGTGCATGCCTATATCCCCAGCTCTGAGGGAGGCAGAGACAGGAGAATCACTGGGACTTGCTTCCAGCCCCTAGCTGAGAAGATGTGAGTCCCAGGTTCAGGGAAAGACCTTGCCTTAAAGGAATGGGCTGAGAGTGGGAGAGAGGGACACCTGATATCTTTCTGGCTTACATAACTTCATGCAGACACATGTGCATACAGTCACATACATAGACACATCATAAAAAACAAGCCTTTAATATAAGGAGACAGAGAAACAGAATTTTTTTGTGTGTGTGGTTTTGTGAGACAAGGTCTCTTGTATCCCAGACTGACCTTGGACTCCATGTGTAGCAGAGGATGATTTTGAATTCCTGAGGCTCCTGTCTCTGCCTCCCCAGTGCTTAGGTTACAGATATGTTCCACCATGCCTGAGTTTATCCAGTACTGAGGACTGAACCCAGGGCTTCAGACATTCTAGGCAAGCACTCTACCAGGGAGCAGCATCCCCAGCTTGGAGGCAGGATTTTGAAGGGACAGAACATGAGATTGTATGGTCTTATAGGTAGGACGTTAACCTGATAGTAGCTCTGGGGCTTAGGCAGAGTCAAGGAAGGCCAGGGAAGGACTATTCCTGTTGACTGTGTGACTATTGCTTTGTACTTCTGTGGGTTGAAGTAGGTTCAGCAAGGATTGGAGGATGGGACTGACACAGGGGGAGGGGATGGAGGGTTAGGTTGGCCAAGTGGAAAGAAGTCATGCTCTGGGAAGGTGGCTTTAAGTGTCAGCCAAGGGAGACAGAGGGTAGGAAGCCTTTGAGCCCAGAAGGGTGCTATGCTTTTCCAGATCAGTTAGGGAGCTGCAGGTAGGACGAAATGGAGGGCAACAGACTGCAAACAGACATGAGGTAGGCAGGGGCTGGATTCCTGGGACAGTGAAGGAGGGATGCAGGAGAGAAAACACAGGGTGGGTCAGTTCCCACTTCACCTGGAGGATCCCCCAGCCCTGCTGCCTTACTCTGCCAAGGAGATGCAAGGAGATAGGGAGTGTTTCATGCCAGGGTAGATGGTGTGGGTCCTGAGAAACCTCTGGGAGCTTTTAACAGTTTTGTGAGTGTGGGCCTCATCTCTGCTGTTGTAGTCCTGTGGAGTTTTAGCAGTAGGGTTCAGCTGGGTACTTGTATATGAAGAGATCCTGAGCTGGGGAGATGATGGCACAGTGGCAAAGAGCTTTACCTTGCAAGCATGAGGATCTGAATTTGATTCCCCTCGGAACTGACATTAAAGCCTGGCATGGTGGCACATACCTTTAATCCAATCCTAGTACTCAGGAGGCAGAAGCAGGCAGATCTCTGTGAGACTGAGGCCAGCCAGGACCACACAGTGAGACCCTACCTTACAGAACAAAACAAAAGGTTGGGCATCTTAGCTCTTTCATTTAATCTCAGCTCACCAAGGAAGACACAGAGGCATAATCATACATTCACGGCCTGCCAGACCTCAACAGAGGTAACCACTATATCATGCCATAGTGGACAGTGGAACCCCGAGCATCTGAGCTCAGGTGTTTTTATTGATCCAGAACTTCTCAGGTGTTCTCTGATAGCATGTGCGGATCATTAGCAATCAAACAACACACATAAATCCAATACCTGCAGACAGTACAAAATGCCAAGATCTAGACAGCCCTTCACCCAACAGTGCATGAAACCATTTTAAACATAACTAAAAATAAATGAACTTCTACAATTCCCCTTTTCTGTATAAGCCAATCTTAAAAAAAATAAAAACCTTTATGTCTACAACACAATTTAATACTACACCCAAAAAACCGTTTAAAAGAGGAACAATTATGAGGCTTCTAGTACACATGACCAGATAATACCAAACATGTATCATCTTTTTACAATGTCTTTGGACAAGAGAAAAACATCAATGTTCAATTATCTGGAGTTCACTCAAGATCTTCTGGGCTCTCTCCAAAGGGCTTGGGTCACTTGTCAGGCTCTGTCCTCTGCAGCACACACGGCTTGTCCTCCAGGGTCCAGCTGGCTCCCCTCCACTGCTGCTGCTGCTCTTGGTGGTCGCCCCATGGTACTGGCATCTTCAGGATTCTGGGTTCTCTTGCAGCAACTTCCTGCACTACCAATAGCCTTTCCTGGGCTCTCTTCATGGTGCTAAGCCTCAACTTCTTTACATGATCCCCTTCAATCTGGGCCTTCAACTGCTACTGAGGCTGCAATTTACTAATGGCCTCTTCCTGGCCTCTCACTGTGACAAGCCTCAGCTGCTCTCCAAAGTCTCCTTCATGCCTTCAAAACCAGTAAAATCTGGGTGCCTCTTACAGTACCAAGTTCAGCTACCAGGACGAGATGCAACCAGTGCCAGTTCTGGAAGACAGCTTCTATGTGCTGTCTCTGAGGAAACCCTTCCCGGATTTTAAGATAGTATGTGGTTTTGAGGAAAAAGAACAGATTACCTTGTCTGCAGAAAGGTTTTCCTCATGAGGTGGAGTTCATCATCACCATAGCAGATGTGTCTTGCTAGTATCTGGACAGGTTTGCAGAAAACAAAGCAAAGCAAAACAAAACAAAACAAAGTGGACTCTGCCAGGTCTGGAGTTTCTTTTTCTTCACCCCTGTCTCCTCGTTGGATTAGCTAGCATGATGATGTGCCCCAGGTCAGGCACGATTTGAAGTAGTACTACTACGGGGCGGCTCACCAAGGAAGACAAGGAGGCATAATCATACACGCAAGCCCTGCCAAACATCAGCAGAGAGAACCACCACCATGGCCAGTGCCATACTGGAAAGTGGAACCTCGAGTGTCTGAGCTCAGGTGTTTTTATTGATTCAGAACTCCTCAGCTGCTCTATTGATAGAACATACACATCAGGAGAAATCAAACATCCCCCATGTAAATTCAACACCTGCAGACAATACAAAATGCTAAGACCTAGACAGTCACTCACCTGACAGTGCACAAAACAATATTTTATACATAACTACAAATAAACTTCTAAACACTAGGAGACAGAAACAGGTGCAGCCCTGGGGCTTGCCTGCAGGCCAGCCTAGCATAGTTGATGAACTCCAGGTTAATGAGAAACCTTCATGAAATTAAAAAGGTGAAGGTACCTGAGGACTGTGCCTCAAGGGCAGTCCTAACCCCCCAAGGTTACCCTCTGGGTTCCACTCACACAGGCACATCTGTGCAGCTGTTGGTGAACATGCAAGACTTTGTGAGTGCACACACCTGTTGCAGGGATCTGACCTTATGCCATTGTAGTTACATGGTCTCTGGACATTTCTCTGTGTCAGAGGCTGAATCTTAGGGTCCACAGGATGTGCTGTGAGGAAGGGAAGCTGCATGCAGTGTGGAGTGGGTGTAGAAAAGGAGGACCAGCCAGGGTCTAACAGTGTCCTGAAATCCTGTCAGCTGTTGCCTCTGACCTTGGTGGTGTGGGCGGTGTGTATGAGCCAGGCCCTTCATCTCAGGGCTAACACACAGCTGGCTTAGGAGTCTAGGTGCTATGGAGAGGCAAGGGAGGTGGGACAGGAGCAGATCTGGTTAGCAGGCAGTGCCAAGATGAGTCAGCAGGTAAGTGCCTGTGTGTGTGAGTCTTAAAAGGGTACTGCTGCCCTTCCCCCAACCTCTCCAGTGGCCCACCTTCACCAGAAGCAAACTGTTGGAAATTCTCAGCCCAGCTTCCGCCCATACATGGGAGGGGACCAGGGCGCTGGTGCCTTTAACAGCTTCCCACGTGATTTCCCTATGCAGTGGTCATGACCAACCAACCCACTTGTGAGATTCTGATCTAGAGACTGGCAGAGCTCACGGGCAGTTCTGGTTTGCCCCCTCCCATCGAGAGGCACACAGATAGTGTGGCAAGGAAACATAGGGGCCAGACACCACAAGTCAGCCTGGAGTGCTGAGAGGAGGCTGTTCAGCAAGGGGACAAGAGGACGTCAGAGTGAGGAAATAGAGACCATGCTGTCACCTGTGCTTCTGAGAAGTGTGTGTGAGAATGAAAGAGAGGCCGCTGAGAGGATCTTTCAGCAAGCCTTTCTCAAGCACCTGGAAGAGGAAGGATCAACTTGACCCCACTCTGGAGCTTCTTCAGCCCTTTCCCTGTTACTCCATGCTGGGTCTGAGGAGACTGCAGTCTGCCTGGCATCAGGGAGCCCGGTGTTGCCTTCTGGTGCACCGGGATCTGAGCCGTGTGGGGACTGTCCTTCCCCGTGTCCGGCAGACACCGGCCATGGAAGACAGCACAAAGATGGGCTCAGTCTGTAGGGTCTGAGTTAACCTGAGAAGAGGTTTTCATTGATGAGGATCAAGGGATTGGCAGGAGAGAGGAAAGGGAAGGAAACACTCATGCTCCTTTAGTCGCAGACAATAGTTGGTGGTAATAAGGCCCTTTGCCTGCTCTACTCAGAATGGAGGAAACCAAGGAAACTGAATGGGATTAAAGGACACTGAATGTACCTACTTGTGAGCTGTGCAAACAATTGGCCACAGCTTTGAGATGAGGACTCTGCTTCCTGCTGGCTGCTGATGAGGGAAGGTGCTCAAAGTTCCTGCAATGACAGTGCAGTTGAGGCTGTGAGGCGGTGCAAGCATGCCTTTAGTCTGAAACACTCAGAAGGCAGAGGCAGATGGATCTGTGTGAGTCCGAGGCCAGCCTGGTCTACAGAATGATTTCCAGGGTCGCCAGAGTTACAACAGGAAAACCCCTGTCTCGAACAAACAAACAAAGAAACAAATAACAAACAAACAAAAATCAAAACAAAAAAAGAAAGACAGAAAGAAAGAATACAGAAAGTACAGATGAAAACTTTTTTTCACAATCTTAACATCGACACCAGACATCGGCCCGGACCATGATTTGGATTTCCTGGGTCTGAACTTGGCTGTGCACTGTACTAACTTTGAACTAGGTAACATGTGGCCTGAATCATTTGATCTCTGGTCGTTTGATCCCTTGGAAACTAAACCTCACATCCTTCTTTAAGTTGAGGAAGAAAGTAACAGGGGCTGGAGTGATGGCTTCCTGATAAGAGCACTTGCTGCTCTTGCAGAGGACCAGGGCTGGATACCCAGCACCCATGTGGGGCTTACAGCCATCCATCAGTCCAGATCCAGGAGATCCGACGCCTTCTGACCTCCTCAGGCACATGGTACACGCATGGATATGCAGGCAAACCACTCATGCATATAAAAATAGTAAGTTTTAAAAAGAAAGTAATAATGGCATAGTATTGGGCACACTTTGAAACCATGGAAGTAAGCCACAGACAAAAAAGCACAAGGCTGATCCCCGGACCCAGAGTAACTCAACAGAGGATCCAGACTTCATTTGCCACAGTCCTCGGGTTCAGATGATCACCACACAGCCCTTTCCTGTGATCCTGCAGTTAGCTTTCTGCAAGACTCCCCACGAATTCTGCATCCACATGGAAGCCAAACCCATAGACACATTTGACGAAACTCCCCAGACATCCTTGCTGTCATTCTGGCAACTTCTGCAGAACTGGTGACTGAACCCAAGGGCTTTCACAGACCAGGAAAGTGCTTTCGTATTGAACTACATATAAGACCCAATACCATTCCCGTAACTACATTAAAGCATAGATGTAATTCATTTTAAATATATGTAGTTGTGTGTGTGTGTGTGTGCAAGTGAGTACAGGTGCTCTGCAGGAACCCCACAGATGTCAGAGGCATAGTATCCCTCTGGGCTGTAATTATATCAGGCAGTTGTGAGTGCCTGATGTGGGTACTGGGAACTAAACACAGTTCCTCTGCAAGACGGTAGGCGTTCTTAACCACTGAGCCTTCTCTTCATCCCTGGTAACTAGGTTTTAAATTTCTTGTTTTGTCAATAAAGAAATCATGGAAAAGAGGTCAGCTTGTGGATTCTGCCCTTTCGATATCAGCTGGTTCAGGATTGTGCTCTTTTGAAACCCTGGTGGATAACTGTACACGAGATAGTCCCTTGTATGGATTTGATAATCATTTTGTTTGCTTGATGTCTTTATTTTTAAATTGTGGTGAATATTTTTAAAGCATATCAAAATTAGTTGTCCTCACGCCTCTACATAGCCATTAATTAAGTGGTCGTTTGTAGGTGGAGATCAGTATTAACCAACCATTTTTCATGCCACTAAGCAAGACAGCTCCTTGGCTAGTGCTGCATTACCACCACCATGTGGACAGGAAGGGGAGTGCCAGATTTCTATGGCTAGAATAAAGAGCCTTTTGAATTTATGCCTAGATACCTAAACTTTTGTTTAATAAATTTTGGGGGAAGAATACACACACATACACACACACACACACACACACTGTACATACTTCTCACATAACCCTTCACTGCTGGAATTCACGCTGTAGACCAAGCTGCGCTCGAATGTACAGAAATCCACAACCAGCAAGAATACTGTTCCTGGGAGCAGACTGTCATGTCTGAGTGTTAGGGCCTGTGCTGAGTATTGCGAGTGTCATCTCCTTGGCACCATGACCTTATGAACTGCTGCTGTTCCTCTTCTTCCTCTTCAGAGATAAGGGGAAGGGTCCAGGGCTGTGGAGGGAGCACAGTGTTGCTCTACAACCCAGAATCTCTTTTTGAGACAGGGCCTCTTACATAGTTCTGTCGTGAAACTCCCAGGGTCCCAAGTGTGTCACCATCTCCCTGGCTTTTAGTTCTTTCATCCTTTCCTTCCTCCCCCACCCCTATCTGCCCTTTCTGCCTTTGAGACAAGGTCTGACTCTGGCTGGGGACTGGAATCTGATGTGTAGACTAGGCTGGCCTTGAATTTGCAGCAATCCTGTCTCTGCTGTGTGCTGGGATTACAGGTGTGTACCTCTGTGTTGGCTCTGTATTCCTCTTCATTCTTTAAAACAACAACAAAGTATTTAGGGCCAGGGAGGCACACACCTTTCATCCCAGCACTTGGGAGACAAGGCAGGTGAGTCTCAGTCCAGTGAGAGAGTTCAAGGTGAGTTCAAGGCCATCCTGGTCTACATGATGAATCCAGGACAGTCAGGGCTGTGTAGAAGGATCCTGTCTCAAACAACAACACAACAACCCAAAAACTCTTTATATTTTACATGCTATTGGGCAAGGTTTTCCTGCGTTTATGCCTGTGCATCACATAGAAGCTAAGTCTGGGGGAGCCAGTGGAGGGCTCAGATCCCCTGGAACTCGAGTTCAGACCCTTGTGAGCCTCCATGTGGGTGCTGGGAACTGAATCCAGAACGGAATCTTCTGCAAGAGAAGCCAGTGCTCTGAACTTCTGATCCATCTCTCCAGCTCCTAGTCTTTTCTTTATACTCATTTTCTTCCCCAGGCGCAGACTATATATTTATTTGGTTTTTTGAGACAGGGTCTCTCTGTGAAGCCCTGGCTTTCCCAGAAGTCACTCTGTAGACTGGGTTTCCTCTAACTCTGACATCTGCCTGCCTCTGTCTCCCTAGTGCTGGCATTAAATGCATGACCCACCACAGTCTAGATTATTGTCCCCAGCCCCCCCCCCCCCATTTTATGCTTAGACAACACAAAGTCCAGTGTTTTTTTTACACCCTGTTCAGGACACTTGCTCTTTGAGAGACACAGGTGCAAACACCAGCCCAAGTAGAATGACTGGCTTAAGCCAGTTGCAGTGATAGGACTCCTTTTAGCTGGAGTTTGATTTAGTTGCTGGCAAATGATATCATTATGAAAAATGAAACCTGAAGAACTGTTTTGAGAAAGACACAGATTGGAATGGAATTCATTTGTTTTGTGATTTGGCACATTGAGTTATGTTAACTGCAATACTGTTGTCTCCTCTCTGGTTACTATTAAAGTCACACTGTTGTCATGTACGTTTATCCTCAAATTATTCTCTAAATTATGAATGGCCCAAAACTTCTGAGGGTCAAAGGTCACTGTCCTCCTTCCCCATTGTTACCGGATTGTTCCTGTCTTCCAGAATCCCCTATTTTGAAACCAGTGCTGCCAATGGGACAAACATAAGCCAAGCCATCGAGATGCTGCTGGACCTGATAATGAAGAGGATGGAAAGGTGTGTGGACAAGTCCTGGATTCCAGAAGGAGTGGTGCGATCCAATGGCCACGCCTCAGCAGATCAGCTAAGTGAGGAGAAGGAGAAAGGGCTGTGTGGCTGTTGAGACACCAAGTGAGCTGTGCAGCCGTGCAGGAGCTCTGGGGGCTCCTGCCTGTGAGCTCTGCAGTTGAGACCCAGCCAGCAGGCGAGATCAACAGCACCGCATCCTGTTCCAATTGCTTCTCCTCCTCTCCGATAGACTTTAACTCAGCATCCGTTTGTAACTTGTTGCAGCTTTTTAAGATTTAGTCCAAGAATTGGGAGAACTATCCCACACGGCCTGAAGTGCCTTATACAACCTTAGCCCACAGTGGCAGGTCATTCAGGGAATTAAGCTTTTGCAGCCACCAAAGATGTGAGTGCTAGGTAGAGAGCTGAAGGTAACCTCACCTGCCGTAACACAGAGAGACCTAGAGTCTCATTGAGGACATGAGATCTTTGAGTGATCAAAGGCTGTCATGGTCTTGAGATCCAGATTTACAGATCCATACCACAGCTGGCCTTCTAAAACATCACTCTCAAGCACTTGAATTTAACAAGTATGTAGACGTTGGATCAATGTGTTTCCACATTACCTTTGAATAAGCCTTCCCTCGAAGATAAATGAATTATGGTCATATCTATAGACTGTAAGTAGACTGGGTAGACTCCCTGAGTTTGGTGGTGGGAAGGGCTTGTGGGGCAGGGGTGGGTGAAGGAGTGGGAGCACGTGAAGTCAGGTTTTCTGGCTCTTCGCTGCAGATCATGGAGCCCCATGTGTTTGCCTGTGGTCTGTCGGTTCAGTCCACATCTGGGCATAGCTGGTGCTTCTGCTGTGTGCATGGTTAGAGAGGATTTTCTTCCCTCCTAATATTTATACATTTGGTCTGACACCTTCAGGCTGCAGCTTCAGTTAGTGTGCAGATTACGGATTTGACTTTACCATCGGGCTGAGTGCTGCTGATGTTTCCCAGTTTGCTTTCCCTCCCGTTGGTGTACTCTCAGCATGTTTATTTGCTCTCTGGAGGGAGAATGTCTGTACTTAAGCAGTTGCATGTGTATGCAGTTCAAGGACAGTGTTGTGTAGCCTGTCCCTTTCTCTGGGAATGTGGGTGTTTATGTCCTGGCTGGATCTGGCCAAGATCATGACGTGAGCTGTGCTCCCTTGCCTCAGTGTCTTCATACCCAGAACAGGTGTTTATAATATTCTTCTCAGAATCTGCTTCTTCAGACCTAAGGTGTCTGGTTCATGTCAAAGTCTTATCAAAGTAGCTTAAAGCAAGTAAACCAAGATTTCCAAAGACCCTCATCAAGGGAAACACACCATCGATTATAATTTTAAGAGCTAAAAACTGTGTTTTCTGACAGTTAATGTCTGGCAGAACTTGTAATTAGAAAAACAAGACTAGAGGAAGAAAGTACTCTGTGTGGTAGTTTTCATGTGGCTTGCATTTTTTAGACCTAGTTTCAGTATGTAGCCCTTGCTGGTCCAGAACTCTCTCTATAGACCAGGCTGTTCCCAGAGTCACATGGATCCACCTGTCTCTGCCTCCCACGTTCTGGAATTAAAGGTGGAGCCGTCATGCCCAACCCTCTGAATGCTTTTTATATTGAATATGTATCAGTTATTGCCATTGTCCTCTAGCCCCTGCTGCCAGCAAAATTAGCCACGGGCACTGAGCTTTTTCTGTCCTTAACATGAGGGATTCTTTGAAATACCAAAGTTGTCACTGAGGCCATTGCATCTGATCCTGTAGAGATGCTTTGGCTTATGCACAGCAGTGCCTTCCAGAGTGGCTCTCAAACTTCAGTGGAGTTTATCACAGATCAGAGCACATTTTTCACTCCTCTTTTGTAAGTAAACATAAGCTAATGTTTGCATAGTACAGCCTTTAAGAAGTAGTTCCCTAGTTAGATTCAGGTTGTGTTGGCTCCAAACCAGGCATGGGTTAAATGTTCTGGTAGATGCCCACACAAGCACAACCTTGAATTGTTGAGAAATAAAGTGTTTTCTGTTTGAAAATGGTTTAAATTTGATATAAATAACCATATTTTGTTTTCAATGTATTTTTCTATTTACAAATGTGTATAAAAGCGAATGCTCTTCAGTGAACTTTGTGCCAATTAAATCATAATAATAAAAAAGGAGGTCCAGTGTATTCAATTTTGTGAACATGTCAAACTAGTAATTGTAATGTCAAAGGAATTCAGGATTCTAGAGTCCATGAGATGCCCTTTGATGGTTCAGTCAAACAACAAACTGGGGACATAGTTCAAAATCAAGTTTTTGGCCGTTTTATTTATTTAATTTATTTAATGTATATGAATGCTTGCTTGAATGTATGTGTGTGTACCATATGTTGCAGTGTCCTTGGAGGGCAGAAAAGGGCATCAGATCCTTTGGGACTGGAGTCACAGACAGTTGTGAGCTGCCATATGGGTGCTGGGAATTGAACAAGGTCCCTCTGGTAGAGCAGCCAGTGTTCTAATGGCCCAACCATCTCTCCAGCCCCCAATTAAAAATGTTTTCGTCAATATTTATCAAATACGTATATTTGGGAAATGGTGAACTAGGTAGTCCACGGGAGCAACACAAAGATGGTTAAGTTCTGCACTCAAAGCCCAGCTGGGGGGCAGTGCTAGGGCATTGGGGAAGCTTGGCTAACTGACTGAAAGAGACTCAGCCGCTACCTCATGTCTTCACACTGTCGTCCTCTCCTCTCTGGCACACCACCTGAGTGGGTGTATTCCTGGCTGTGAGCTCTAGCACTTTTTGTTGATCTATCTGGGATAGCTGTTCACATATCTGCTTGGTTCTCTTGAGACTGCTCAGATACCACCTCTGCAACTACATCCTACAGAAGATCAGTCACTTTCACAGCCCACCAGAGTGTCCCCTGCTGAAAGTCTGGTAAGTGGTTTTCTAACCCCATCGAAGGGGATTTGTCAAAATCTATGAAGCCACAAAGCCATGAAGCCATAGCTAGGGGTTAGGGACTGTGAGCTGGGGTCTCCAAGTCTGTGCACTTATACCCCTTCTGTAGGTGCTCCTTGGTGCCAGCGCTGGTGCCGTGAACATCTGCAGGCTGGGACTTGTCAAGGGCCACAGCTTTCTGTCTTGTAGACTAGTCTCGCCTTCTGGCTTTGCCTGATGACATTGTCATCCTCAAAATTCATGCTGCAGAACTGGGCAATGAAGTCTTGTAGGGCCTGCCTGCCTGCCTGCCTGCCTGCCTGCCTGCTTTCCTTCCTTTTTGATTTTTTGAGTCACACTTTCTCTGTGTAGTCCTGGCTGCCCTGGAACTCACTCTGTAGACTAGGCTGACTTCAAACTCAGATCGGCCTGCCTCTGATTCTGGGTGCTGGGACTAAAGAGTGTGCCATCACTGCCTGGCCTTGGTTGTTATTTTAAATTTTATTTTACTCATATGCATGTGTATGTCTGTGTCTGTGGACACATGTGTGTGGGTGCTCACAGAGGCTAGCAGAGAATATTTTATTCCCCAGTGCTTTGGAGCTGGAGTTACAGGAAGTTGTAAAATGCTCCCTGTAGGTGCTGGGAACTGAATTCTGAACCTCTGCAAAAGCAGCAAGTGCTCTGCTGAGCCATTTCTCCATCCCTCTGGGATACAAACTTAAAAATAAACACATCATTTCTGTATAAAAATTGCACAGGCTGGGCGGTGGTAGTGCATGCCTTTAATCTCAGCACTTGGGAGGCAGAGGCAGGTGGATCTCTGCGAGTTTGAGGCCAGCCTCATCTACAGAGCGAGTTCCAGGACAGCCAGAGTTACAACAGAGAAACCTGTCCTGAAAAACCACAAAAAAAGAAAAAAAAAGTAAAAAAGGAAAAAAAATTCATTAATGCAGTCGGGCATGGTATCCCAGACCTTTAGTCCCAGCACCAGGGAGGCAGAGGCAGGTGGATCTCTAAGTTCCAGGGCTACACAAAGCCTCTCAAAAAACAAAACAAAAATCTCATAATGCCTTACTGCAGTTTATGCTTTGGGCTGCACTCAGCTCTCTGGCAGCCGCACTGCATGCAGTCCTCGGGCTGTGGGTTGCCGTGCCTGCTAGAGCTTTGTGAAGCCTCCAGTCTTTCGGTCCAAGTTAGGACTGAGAAACAAACACCCAAGCTCAGTGCCACATCCTTGTCATCACAGCAGAGTGAGGCCTACACAGGAGAATGAGAATCCACTTGGAGCTGTGAGATGCCTCAGTGGGTAAAGGCACTTACTGCCAAGCTAGAGACCTGACTTTGATCTGGGCCCGACACAGTGGGAGGGGAGAACCCCATCCCCAAAACTTGTTCATGATCTGCCTGTGCACACATATAAATTAATAAATTAGTAAATAAATTTAAAAATCCAGTCTAGACTATATTACATAGTAAGATTTTTTGTCTAAACAGCAACAAAGGACTAAGGGTGATGGCGCACATCTTTTTGTTTGTTTGCTTTTCAACACCCGGTTTCTCTGCACAGCCCTGGTTGTCCTAGAATTCACTAGACCAGGATCGAAGTCAGAGTGAGTGCTGGGACTAAAGGCGTGCATCCCCACATCTGAAGGTGGTGCACAGAGGAGGCAGAGGCAGGGAGATCTCTGAGTTCAAAGGAGCCTAGTTGACAAAGGGAGATCTTGTCCTTAAAAAAATTTTTTTTTAAATGGTGAGAAATACTCATGGCTTGTGGTATATAAAACTTAGAATATCCCGTCCTCGCTCAAACAATGAAGGGAACGGTATTTATTAGAATGAAAATATTCGTGCCTAAGGGCCACAGTAAAGAAATGTAGAGGCACAGCCAAGCATGGTGGTTCATACCTGTAATCCCAAGCACTTGGGAGGTTGAGGCAGGAGAATCAAGAGTTCGAAGTCATCCTCAATTACATAGCAAATTTGAGGCAAGGCCTGGGCAATATGACACCCTATCTAAAATGACAGCTGGCGATATGGCTCAGTTGGTCGAGTGCTTGTCTACCATGCAGTGTTTGGGGATTTGATGTGCACTGCATAGACTAAGTGTGGTGATGAACCCCTGTAATCGCAACACTGGGGAGATAGAGGCAGGAGGACCAGAGATTCAAGGGTTCCCTTAGGTATGTAATAGGTTTCAGACCAATAATGGATTACACGAGACTGTGTCTCAAAACCACAGCAAGGGCACACTTCGGCAGCAGAAGCATCAAGGCACTGCACTGACAGTCGACCTGCACTCAACACTGGCCAGATCCTGCCTCAAGGGACCCACTGGGTCTCCCTTCCAAATCCTGCTCAGGGTTTGTGGGTTTGCAGGACTCCAGCTCCAGAGCCAGTTCAAGTTGTGGGCGGGTACTCAAGGTTGGGTAGGTTCTGGCAGAACCTTCTATAGGCCCACTGTCATTCTAGAAACAAAAGCACAGAAAAGAGGTGGGTGCCCTAGTCCCTTCCCAAATGGATGGTGGCAACCTAGTGCAAGGACTGGGTATGGTGAAGACCTGGAATGCGGGGCTAATCTGGCTGCTGGTGAGGCAGGTTGTGTAGATGGGTGAGTTGGTGGTGGGAGGGGGAGTTCGACTGGCTGGGATCTGTCAATCTTTGTCTCCCTTCACCTCACAGCCTTACTCCACGGCCACTGTTCATACCCTGTGTTCAGGGCTGGCCTCGAGGGTGCAGCAAGCTAATGTTCTTATTGGTCTTCATTTTCACATTGGAAATGGGTTAGAACCCAAGCTCCAAGTGAAGGGAGAGACTTCTGCGATGATGAATCTGACTTGGCCTGTGCTTTCTCAGAGTGGATCTCTCAAAGGAGGCCTGATGAAATTCCCTGTGCCGCCTAGGAAGGCCTGCTGCAGTGTGGCCTTCAGTGAGAGCAGAGGAAAAACAAGCCAAGTGCTCGGAACTTCCTATTGGGTTTTGAGTTCCCGAGCCCCCAGAATGAGTATACAACACTGAGCTAAGAAAGACTTATTAGTCAAGGAAGCCTGATCTTGAAGAGTAAGGAAATCTGGAAAGCGGAAAACAGTAGGTAAAACATTTAACAAAACAATCAAACATTTCCCAAATGTTAAGATCAGAAAGGCTTAGAATCCCCAGAAGCATTTTCTGAAGATAGGGGGGAATGGGGACAAAAGATGGAATTAAAAAAAAGATTTATGTGTGTGAATGTTTGCACATGTTTGTCCACTATGTGTGTGGCTGGTGTCTAAGGACGACAGAAGAGGATGGATCTTCTAGAACTGGAGTCACAGATGGCTGTGAACCCCCACGTGCCTGTGAGCCATAGAACCTGGGTCCACTGAGCCAATCCCACAGGTCCACTGGGCCATCTCTCTAGTCCCAAAGCATGGAATTTTAAAGAAGCCACTGTGTTTAATCAAGAACCCTACAGCTGGGTGTGGTGATGCTTGCCTGGAATCCCAGCACTCAGGACTCTGAGGCAGAAGGATCCTGGGCTACCTAGGATGTTCCAGGTTGGCCTTGAACTATACAGAAAGACAGGGAGATCACTAGGCTATGTAAGGGGAGAGAGTCTAATTGAAACCTCTTGCTAGCTGAGAAGCAAGAAACACAATCAAAAGCCTTTGCCTTGAAGGCTGCAACCATGGAATTAACATTCCTTTCTAGATACTTTCTGATAAGCAGCAAGGATCCAAGCCCAAGGCCAGAATGCATATGACCTTGGATAGAGCCTCATTCCTTTCCCCAGACATTACCTGAGAATCTCAAACAAAATTTCACTAGGTTTCTAGGTCTCTGCCTGGACTGGCTTTACCTTAGCAGTGTCTTCAAGCTGCATCTAGTCATCTAGTGATAAGATGGTAAGTCACCCAAACCCTGAACACTTTTGTAAAAAAAAAAAAAAGAAATCTTGCAGACCTGGCAGCAACACACCATTAATCCCAGCAGGAGGAGGTGGATGCCGGCAGTCAGGCAGATCTCTGTAAGTTGGAGGTCAGCCAGGGCTCCACAGTGAAACCCTGTCTCAGTACAAAACAAAACACGAAAAGGAATGAGCTGTGACCGTCTTCAATGTCCATGTCACAGATGCTGGCTTGGATGCAGCTGCCTTTCTGTGTGCCCCAGAATACTAAGAGTGGACTGTGCCTCAAAAGAGCAAAAAGGAACATTTTTTGTTGACAGCTGTCAGCCAGGGATGGGGTACATGCATGTAATCCCAGCATTTGAGCAGCTGAAGCAGAAGAACAGCCACAGTTTGGAGGCCAACCTGGGCTACGTGGTGAGTCCAGGGCTGCCTGGACTTGAGACTCTGTCTCAAAGAGCAAGCGAGCAAACAACAAACAAAAGCAAAAACGAATTATATAGTCATTTTGATCAAAGTATAAGGACCTTCTTGTGATAAGATGCATACAGTTCACTAGTTTGTGCACATCTAGACATCAGGGGCTGGAGAGATGCAGCCAGGATTAAGAACATGTACTACTTCTACTGAGGACCCCATTTGATTCCTAGCACCTACCTCAGGTGACTCAACTGCATACAACTGCAGCTCCGGGGGATCCAATGCCTCTGGCCTCCCCTGCGTTCACCATTGCATACTATCAACACATGCACATAATTAAAAGTAATAAAAATAAATCTTTTGGTTGTTAGACTGTTTTATTTTTCGGAGACAGGGTTTCTCTGTTGCATCTCTGGCTTTCAGCTCTGGATTTCAGTCTGTAGTCCAGGCTGGCCTTGAGCTCACGGAGATCCACCTGCCTCTCCCTCCCAAGTGTGGGATTAAAGGCGTGTGCCACCACCTCCTGGCAAAAATAAGTCTGAAGAAAACAAAGCTTTCAGCATTGTTCTGCCTATCCACAGAAGTTTGTAAGTCTACTCTGTGATCATCTGAATGGATTGTCCTTTCTGCGTCTTCCTATTCCTCTCAGACCTCAGGACAATCCGTGGCCTATTGTATACTCCAATTGCCCAGATCCTCCTTTAGCTTAGAGAGGTTGTACAGAGAGGACAAGGAGCTGCCTGAATGAGTTCTGGGAGATTCTTCTGGCTGGGGATGAGGCCCCAACTGTTAAGCCCAGGAGGGTTGTAACTCCATCCCAAGTGGTAAGGAATAAATAACGTGAACAGGAAACTAAATGGAAATATAATTCTGTCATTTAGACAAAAGAGACATTACAAAGTCTCTCTGGTTAGGAAGCCTGGAGTTACCTTCATTAACAGTGCTTTCTTTTGCCCCCACCCAGCTGTCTCTAGAAAGTAGAAGAATCAGAAGCCCCGCATACCTGAAGAGACCTTAATTCCTGTCTGGGCTCAACTGTCTCAAAACCAAAAGCAACAGAAATTAAAAGGATATGGTGCTAAGGTGCGGGGAATACTGAGACTTAATTGACCCTGAAGGGACTCGGTCTTGAGGTTGGGTGCTCTGTCCTCACTTCCCCCCGTTGAAGCTTAGGAAGTCTGCTGCTTCCCAATAAGACCAGAAACCTGCCTGTCCTCCAGGTGCAGGGTGCGGCCCACCCCTCCCCCCCCTCCCCCAGCTCCGGACCCCTCCCCAAACACACACACAGGTTCAGCCAGCACATCTGTAAGGCTTTGAGGAGAGGTAGGGCTCCTGGGAATGGGAAGCAAGGCCTGAGATCTGATTGGAAGGACACCAGTGGGTGGGGCTAGCAAGTCCCTTAAATATGGCTAGGTAGAGCTGCCTTTAGTTTTACTGGGTTTGATGTTGCATAGGCTGTCTGCAGCAAGACTGGTACAGTATGACTGCTTTCAAGAAGTTTCCCACGCTGGTCCCGCTGCGCCACAAAGAAGCGGGCTTATTTGAAACGGTCGACAAGTCCAAAGAGCTGCCCAAGTGGTTCGGTCCAGAGTACATGAGCCAGCCTAAGGCAATGTATATGGAGGCTGGGCTAGTGGAGGCGATTTTTGGTGAGTGAGCTGGGAAGGGAGGGCAGAGGTAAGTCTTTTCCTGACCCCAATGTACACTCTGACTGGGTTTGTCCTGGAGGAAGCCTCTCCGGTGGCTGTGGCCCTAGCCTGGCCTGTGCTACCCAACCCCACTCCCTCGACTTTCTAACTAACATGCCAAGAAGTGGAAACCGCCACATCCTCATGTCTCCCCTGTTCCCTGGCCAGGTAAGGATGGAGAACACGTCCCACATGTGGAGTGTGTGTCACGTACCGTGATTAATGTGAACATATGGAACCCTGAAGAGGAAGCTGAGATTTTGATATTCGGGCCGCTGCATTACCAAAAGGATGTGTCGGAGATGATCCTTAACTTGGCAGAGCACTTCCGTAATCTAATGAATCAAAGTATGGCTTTGGGAGTAGGTGGGGCTGCCCTGCCTGGTAAATTTTGGCTCCGTGGGAGGGATTCACCTGGGGAAAGTGAGGTTTGAAGTGTTCTAAAAGGCCAGAAGGCCCTGTGTTTGGGAACCCTTGGCCCCTGCAGGTCACAGGGTTGACTGTCCTTACAGGTCTCCTTACACTGCTTTTCTTCCAATTCAGAGAAGCACCAGGAGGCTGAGACCCAGTGTTGTCCGGTGAGGGTCCATGAGATTGCCAGCATTCCGGCTCCTGTGTTAGTCTGGGAGTGTGCCACGTGGAGATCTCGTGTGGAGGTCCGAGAAGCCGCCACTCAAACAGCTCGCGTGAGGTCCGGGAGGCTGCCACTCAAACAGCTCGCGTGGAGGTCCGGGAGGCTGCCACTCAAACAGCTCGCGTGGAGGTCCGGGAGGCTGCCACTCAAACAGCTCGCGTGGAGGTCCGGAGGCCACCACTCAACGTGGAGGTCCGGGAGGCCGCCACTCAGCCGGACCCCCTGGAGGTCCGGAGGATGACACCCAACCGGGACCCCTGGAGTACTGGGAGGATGACATCCAGCCGTTTCCCGTGAAGTTCTGGAAGGCTGCCACCCACTCTATTCTGGAGGCATATGCCCAGCCTGGGAGGTCCGAGGATGACACCCAGCCTCCGGAGGTCCAGGAGGATGACACCTACCCCGGACGTCTGATGTACTGGGAGGATGACATCCAGCCGTATCCCGGCTGAAGTTCTGGAGGCTGCCACCCAGGCTATTCTGGCAGGAGGATGATCCCAGCCTGGAGGTCCGAGGATGACACCCAGCCGGATCTCCTGAGGTCCGGAGGATGACACCTACCGGGACCCCTGGAGTACTGGGAGGATGACATCCAGCCGTATCCCGTGAAGTTCTGGAAGGCTGCCACCCAGGCTATTCTGCAGGCATATGAGGATGATACCCAGCCTGTTCTGGAGGTCTGTGAGGATGACACTCAGCTGGAACCCCTGGAGGTCCAGGAGGATGACACCAACCCGGGACCCCTGGAGTACTGGGGGGACGACATCCAGCCATATCCCGTGAAGTTCTGGAAGGCTGCCACCCAGTCTCTTATCCTGGAGGTTCCAGAGGATGACACCCCACCTGTTCTGGAGATTCCAGAGGATGACACTCCACCTGTTCTCCTGGAGGTCCCAGAGCATGACACCCCACCTGTTCTGGAGGTCCCAGAGGATGATACCCAGCATTCTGTAGAAGTCTCTGAGGCCTCAAGCCAGCAAGTCTCCAAGGCCTCTTCCCAGAATTTCTTTTCTATGTGGTTTTGGCCCTAGAGTTGGAAAGAATGCAATAAGGTTGTTTTTCACCTTGTATTGTTAAATGCTTGCAAAGACAATTTTGAAAATTTCCCAATAAAGAATTACATTCCCTGAGTTGTGTTACTTGGATGGTAGAAAGGGGACAGCTCTCCTCCAGCAGCCAAGTGCTGTTGGACACTCTATCTTTCCGGGAGGGTGGAATCTCATGTTGGTCCCCACCCCAGCACCCCCAGGATCAGATGCTCCACTGTGCTCCTGTCATCTCCATATCCTGCTTTGTCAGCCATAACATGGAGGTTCTGCCTTGTTACCGCTGTAGTCAGAGGTGTGGATTTCAGAGAGTGAGGCCTAAAAATGAGGACTAAAGTTTCATACAATAGCCAAGGCCTCAGATTATTCTGAGGGTTAAGCAAGGTCAAAGTTTACCTGAGTTCAAGTCCCATACAGTCACATGGGCAAGGCTGTATACAGTCACCAGGACAACTCCTGCTGGGAGACATCATTCTGAATAATGGGTAAGACAGGTAATCTGAAACAAAACCCACTCCTATCTACTACACCTGGGAGGGCCCGAAAGCACAATCCAGGCAGAAATCCATGTTATGGAGGAATGGAGGTTACAAGACTCTTGTTTACTTGGCGGTCTCGCAGAGGCTCTCAGAAATCTCACACAGCTTCATCACGGACTTTGTCCTGACACTGCCTCGCCTCACAGGCACCGAGCCCAAGCTTTGCTCTGCCCTCCTCAGTGACTAGATCCTAGAAAGTTTGAGACCTGTTCTCACTGTATAGCTCTCCCTAACCTAGAATGTGGTATGTACACCAGACCCACCCTGAACTTCTAGAGGTCAACCTGCCCCACATTCATTCCCAAAGGCTAGGACTAAAGGCCTGCACCACCACACCCTGCCTCCTGGCACTGGATGGGAAAAGGTCACAATTATTACCCTTTAGCCCTACCACCTGAATCTTTCTTTCCGTGCACAGTTAAGAGCACTCAGCTGCCTCCACCTCAGGCTTCTCTGAGGAGGCTCACACATGTGCCCTCAAAGTTCAGGAAACTCAGATGACCCCAGAGAGACCCAAAGTTGACACCATTGCAGCCCCAACCCTCCCACAATGTCCCTCCTCCCAGAGGGACACTAGCCAAAGCCAGAAGTAGCTGGTGGCACCCGGATACAACCAAACAGACCTTTCAAAGCCGGCCGTGTAGAATTACCAGGTTTCAACCCAGTCTGCTCAAGGCACCTTGGATCCAACAGCAGCTCCCTGCTAGGATTACCAAGTGGTGGGAAAGTCAGCGGCCCTGCAAGGCAGCTCCTTCCGGAAGGCAGATGAACTGGGTTAAGGAGCACAGGGGAACATCTGATCCTGGGGGTGCTGGGGTGGGGACCAACCTGAGATTCCACCCTCCCGGATAGATAGGGTGTCCAACAGCACTTGGCTGCTGGAGGAGAGCTGTCCCCTTTCTACCATCCAAGTAACACAACTCAGGGAATGTAATTCTTTATTGGGAAATTTTCACAATTGTGTTTGCAAACATTTGACAACACAAGGTGAAAACAAACAGCCCTACTGCATTCTTCCCCCAACTTCCAGGGCAAAAAAACAAAGAATGTCTGTAGACTTAGGCCAGCATGGGTTTTTCATCCCAGACTAGTCTGGAGCTAAGAGCCCCCTGCTTCTGCCTCCAGGTGCTGGGGTTACAGGTATGTACCACATTTATCCTGGCTCACACCTGGGTCAGAGAGGCCATTATAACCTAGTAACTGGTTCCAAGGCAGCCCTTGGAGGCTGAATTGTGACATCCTGGACCTGGTTCAAAGACTGCTGAACTCCAGGCTCCTGGACTGGAGAACTCTGGATCTTCCCTTCAAGAACAACCTCAGGAAACTTCTGGGATGGAGCCTCGGAGACCTCTACAGAATGCTGCACGATGTCAGCCTCACAGACTTCAATGAGAGACTGCTGGGCAACCTCCTGATGGACTTCCCCTGAAAGATGCTGGCTGGCAGATTCAACAGCCTCCACATGGGCCTGCAGGGTGGTAGACTCACAGATCTCCATGGGATCCAGCTGAGTGGCTGCCCCATGGACCTCCACAGGAGACAGGTGGGCCATAGCCTGACGGATCTCCACGGGAGACAGCTGGGGGACAGACTGATCAACCTCCATGGGAGACGGCTGGGGGACAGCCAGATGGACCTCCACGGGAGACAGCTGGGGGACAGACTGATCGACCTCCATGGGAGACGGCTGGGGGACAGCCAGATGGACCTCCACGGGAGACAGCTGGGGGACAGACTGATCGACTTCCACGGGAGACAGCTGGGGGACAGACTGATCGACCTCCACAGGAGACAGCGGGGGGACAGCCTGATCGACCTCCACTGCAGACGGCTGGGGGACAGCCTCATGGACCTCCACGGGAGACAGCTGGGGGACAGACTGATCAACCTCTATGGGAGATGGCTGGGGGACAGACTGATCAACCTCTACGGGAGACGGCTGGGGGACAGCCTGACGGACCTCTACACAAGTTGTCTGGGTGGCAGCCTGACGGACCTCCACACGAGCTGTCTGGGTGGCAGCCTCTCGGACTAACACAGGAGCCAGCTGGGTGGCAGACTCCCGGACCTTCACGCGAGCTGTTTGAGTGGCGGCTTCTCGGACCTCCACACGAGATCTCCGCGTGGCACACTCACAGACTAACACAGGAGCCGGAATGCTGGCAACCTCATGGACCCTCACCGGACAACACTGGGTCTCAGCCTCCTGGTGCTTCTCTGAATTGGAAGAAAAGCAGTGTAAGGAGACCTGTAAGGACAGTCAACCCTGTGACCTGCAGGGGCCAAGGGTTCCCAAACACAGGGCCTTCTGGCCTTTTAGAACACTTCAAACCTCACTTTCCCCAGGTGAATCCCTCCCACGGAGCCAAAATTTACCAGGCAGGGCAGCCCCACCTACTCCCAAAGCCATACTTTGATTCATTAGATTACGGAAGTGCTCTGCCAAGTTAAGGATCATCTCCGACACATCCTTTTGGTAATGCAGCGGCCCGAATATCAAAATCTCAGCTTCCTCTTCAGGGTTCCATATGTTCACATTAATCACGGTACGTGACACACACTCCACATGTGGGACGTGTTCTCCATCCTTACCTGGCCAGGGAACAGGGGAGACATGAGGATGTGGCGGTTTCCACTTCTTGGCATGTTAGTTAGAAAGTCGAGGGAGTGGGGTTGGGTAGCACAGGCCAGGCTAGGGCCACAGCCACCGGAGAGGCTTCCTCCAGGACAAACCCAGTCAGAGTGTACATTGGGGTCAGGAAAAGAGTTACCTCTGCCCTCTCTTCCCAGCTCACTCACCAAAAATCGCTTCTACTAGCCCAGCCTCCATATACATTGCCTTAGGCTGGCTCATGTACTCTGGACCGAACCACTTGGGCAGCTCTTTGGACTTCTCGACCGTTTCAAATAAGCCTGCTTCTTTGGGGCGCAGCGGGACCAGCGTGGGAAACCTCTTATAAGCAGTCATGCTGTACCAGTCTTGCTGCGGATAGCTTATGCAACTTCATACCCAGTAAAACCAAAAGCAACCACTCTGCTCTGACTAGCCATATTTGAGGGATTGTTTGCTAGCTCCACCCACTGGTGTCCTTCCAATCAGATCTCAGGCCTTGCTTCCCATTCCCAGGAGCCCTACCTCTCCTCAAAGCCTTACAGATGTGCTGGCTGCACCTGTGTGTGTTGGGGAGGGGTCAGGAGCTGGGGGAGGGGGGCTGGAGAGGTGGGTGGCACCCTGCACCTGGAGGACAGGCAGGTTTCTGGTCTTATTGGGAAGCAGCAGACTTCCTAAGCATCAACTCGGGGAAGTGAGGACAGAGCACCCAACCTCAAGACCGAGTCCCTTCTAGGTCAATTAAGTCTCAGTATTCCCCGCACCTTAGCACCATATCCTTTTCCTTTCTGTTGCTTTTGGTTTTGAGACAGTTGCGCCCAGACAGGAATTAAGGTCTGTTCAGGTATGCAGGGCCTCCCGATTCTTCTACTTTCTAGAGACAGCTGGGTGGGGGCAAAAGAAAGCACTGTTAATGAAGGTAACTCCAGGCACGTGGCTTCCTAACCAGAGAGACTGCATTATCTTCCTAACCAGATTGCATTAGCTCAGTAACCATGTCTCATTATGTTGGGAGAGGGGTTTAAAGGACAATGGCAGAGATGATAGATGTTCAATTTAAAAAGCATTAAGAGGGCTGGACATGATAGCTCCACACTTGACCCCAGTTTGTGGGAGGCTGAGACATCTGTATCTCTGTGAGTTTGAAGCCAGCCTGGTCTATGTAAGAGTTCCAGACCAGTCACGGCTACGGACTAAATTCCTGTCGCAAAAGAAAAAGCAAAAGCAAGCCACATGAAAACTACCACACAAAGTACTTCTTCCTCTAGACTTGTTTTTCTAATTACAAGTTCTGCCAGACATTCACTGTCAGAAAACACAGTTTTTAGCTCTTAAAATTATAATCGATGGTGTGTTTCCCTTGATGAGGGTCTTTGGAAATCTTGGTTTACTTGCTTTAAGCTACTTTGATAAGACTTTGACATGAACGAGACACCTTAGGTCTGAAGAAGCAGATTCTGAGAAGAATATTATAAACACCTGTTCTGGGTATGAAGACACTGAGGCAAGGGAGCACAGCTCACGTCATGATCTTGGCCAGATCCAGCCAGGACATAAACACCCACATTCCCAGAGAAAGGGACAGGCTACACAACACTGTCCTTGAACTGCATACACATGAGACTGCTTAAGTACAGACATTCTCCCTCCAGAGAGCAAATAAACATGCTGAGAGTACACCAACGGGAGGAAAAGCATAATTGGGAAACATCAGCAGCACTCAGCCCGATGGTAAAGTCAAATCCGTAATCTGCACACTAACTGAAGCTGCAGCCTGAAGGTGTCAGACCCAATGTATAAATATTAGGAGGGAAAAAAATCCTCTCTAACCATGCACACAGCAGAAGCACCAGCTATGCCCAGATGTGGACTGAACCGCAGGCAAACACATGGGGCTCCATGATCTGCAGCGAAGAGCCAGAAAACCTGACTTCACGTGCTCCCACTCCTTCACCCACCCCTGCCCCACAAGCCCTTCCCACCACCAAACTCAGGGAGTCTACCCAGTCTACTTACAGTCTATAGATATGACCATAATTCATTTATCTTCGAGGGAAGGCTTATTCAAAGGTAATGTGGAAACACATTGATCCAACGTCTACATACTTGTTAAATTCAAGTGCTTGAGAGTGATGTTTTAGAAGGCCAGCTGTGGTATGGATCTGTAAATCTGGATCTCAAGACCATGACAGCCTTTGATCACTCAAAGATCTCATGTCCTCAATGAGACTCTAGGTCTATCTGTGTTACGGCAGGTGAGGTTACCTTCAGCTCTCTACCTAGCACTCACATCTTTGGTGGCTGCAAAAGCTTAATTCCCTGAATGACCTGCCACTGTGGGCTAAGGTTGTATAAGGCACTTCAGGCCGTGTGGGATAGTTCTCCCAATTCTTGGACTAAATCTTAAAAAGCTGCAACAAGTTACAAACGGATGCTGAGTTAAAGTCTATCGGAGAGGAGGAGAAGCAATTGGAACAGGATGCGGTGCTGTTGATCTCGCCTGCTGGCTGGGTCTCAACTGCAGAGCTCACAGGCAGGAGCCCCCAGAGCTCCTGCACGGCTGCACAGCTCACTTGGTGTCTCAACAGCCACACAGCCCTTTCTCCTTCTCCTCACTTAGCTGATCTGCTGAGGCGTGGCCATTGGATCGCACCACTCCTTCTGGAATCCAGGACTTGTCCACACACCTTTCCATCCTCTTCATTATCAGGTCCAGCAGCATCTCGATGGCTTGGCTTATGTTTGTCCCATTGGCAGCACTAGTTTCAAAATAGGGGATTCTGGAAGACAGGAACAATCCGGTAACAATGGGGAAGGAGGACAGTGACCTTTGACCCTCAGAAGTTTTGGGCCATTCATAATTTAGAGAATAATTTGAGGATAAACGTACATGACAACAGTGTGACTTTAATAGTAACCAGAGAGGAGACAACAGTATTGCAGTTAACATAACTCAATGTGCCAAATCACAAAACAAATGAATTCCATTCCAATCTGTGTCTTTCTCAAAACAGTTCTTCAGGTTTCATTTTTCATAATGATATCATTTGCCAGCAACTAAATCAAACTCCAGCTAAAAGGAGTCCTATCACTGCAACTGGCTTAAGCCAGTCATTCTACTTGGGCTGGTGTTTGCACCTGTGTCTCTCAAAGAGCAAGTGTCCTGAACAGGGTGTAAAAAAAACACTGGACTTTGTGTTGTCTAAGCATAAAAAGGGGGTGTGGGGGCTGGGGACAATAATCTAGACTGTGGTGGGTCATGCATTTAATGCCAGCACTAGGGAGACAGAGGCAGGCAGATGTCAGAGTTAGAGGAAACCTAGTCTACAGAGTGACTTTTGGGAAAGCCAGGGCTTCACAGAGAGACCCTGTCTCAAAAAACCAAATAAATATATAGTCTGTGCCTGGGGAAGAAAATGAGTATAAAGAAAAGACGAGGAGCTGGAGAGATGGATCAGAAGTTCAGAGCACTGGCTTCTCTTGCAGAAGATTCCGTTCTGGATTCAGTTCCCAGCACCCACATGGAGGCTCACAGGGTCTGAACTCAAGTTCCAGGGGATCTGAGCCCTCCACTGGCTCCCCCAGACTTGGCTTCTATGTGATGCACAGGCATAAACGCAGGAAAACCTTGCCCAACAGCATGTAAAATATAAAGAGTTTTTGGGTTGTTGTGTTGTTTGAGACAGGATCCTTCTACACAGCCCTGACTGTCCTGGATTCATCATGTAGACCAGGATGGCCTTGAACTCACCTTGAACTCTCTCACTGGACTGAGACTCACCTGCCTTGTCTCCCAAGTGCTGGGATGAAAGGTGTGTGCCTCCCTGGCCCTAAATACTTTGTTGTTGTTTTTAAAGAATGAAGAGGAATACAGAGCCAACACAGAGGTACACACCTGTAATCCCAGCACACAGCAGAGACAGGATTGCTGCAAATTCAAGGCCAGCCTAGTCTACACATCAGATTCCAGTCCCCAGCCAGAGTCAGACCTTGTCTCAAAGGCAGAAAGGGCAGAAAGGGGTGGGGGAGGAAGGAAAGGATGAAAGAACTAAAAGCCAGGGAGATGGTGACACACTTGGGACCCTGGGAGTTTCACGACAGAACTATGTAAGAGGCCCTGTCTCAAAAAGAGATTCTGGGTTGTAGAGCAACACTGTGCTCCCTCCACAGCCCTGGACCCTTCCCCTTATCTCTGAAGAGGAAGAAGAGGAACAGCAGCAGTTCATAAGGTCATGGTGCCAAGGAGATGACACTCGCAATACTCAGCACAGGCCCTAACACTCAGACATGACAGTCTGCTCCCAGGAACAGTATTCTTGCTGGTTGTGGATTTCTGTACATTCGAGCGCAGCTTGGTCTACAGAGTGAATTCCAGATGCCAGTGAAAGGGTTAAGTACTGAGAAGACTATCTCAACCTTAGTGTGTGAGTGTGGGTGTGTGTGTGTGTGTGTGTGCATGTTTCTGTATTCTTCCCCCAAAATTTATTAAACAAAAGTTTAGGTATCTAGGCATAAATTCAAAAGGCTCTTTATTCTAGCCATAGACATCTGGCACTCCCCTTCCTGTCCACATGGTGGTGGTAATGCAGCACTAGCCAAGGAGCTGTCTTGCTTAGTGGCATGAAAAATGGTTGGTTAATACTGATCTCCACCTACAAACGACCACTTAATTAATGGCTATGTAGAGGCGTGAGGACAACTAATTTTGATATGCTTTAAAAATATTCACCACAATTTAAAAATAAAGACATCAAGCAAACAAAATGATTATCAAATCCATACAAGGGACTATCTCCTGTACAGTTATCCACCAGGGTTTCAAAAGAGCACAATCCTGAACCAGCTGATATCGAAAGGGCAGAAGCCTTAACAAGCTGACCTCTTTTCCATGATTTCTTTATTGAAAAAACAAGAAACTTAAAACCTAGTTACCAGGGATGAAGAGAAGGCTCAGTGGTTAAGAACGCCTACCGTCTTGCAGAGGACCTGTGTTTAGCCCCCAGTACACACATCAGACACTCACAACTGCCTGTAACTTTAGCCCCAGACAGGTACTATGCCTCTGACATCTGTGGGGTTCCTGCAGAGCACCTGTACTCACTTGCACACACACAACTACATATATTTAAATTGAATTACATCTATGCTTTAATGTAGTTACGGGAATGGTATTGGGTCTTATATGTAGTTCAATACGAAAGCACTTTCCTGGTCTGTGAAAGCCCTTGGGTTCAGTCACCAGTTCTGCAGAAGTTGCCAGAATGACAGCAAGGATGTCTGGGGAGTTTCGTCAAATGTGTCTATGGGTTTGGCTTCCATGTGGATGCAGAATTCGTGGGGAGTCTTGCAGAAAGCTAACTGCAGGATCACAGGAAAGGGCTGTGTGGTGATCATCTGAACCCGAGGACTGTGGCAAATGAAGTCTGGATCCTCTGTTGAGTTACTCCTGGAATTCATTACACAAAGCTAAGGATGCCACTGAATTTCTGATCCTTCTGCCTCCACCTCCCAAGTGCTGGGATGTAGGTGTGTCCTACTATGCCTGGTTTATGCAGTGCTGGAATGGAATCTGAGACTTTGTGCATACTTGACAACACGCCGGGACTGAATTATATCTCCAGCCCTGTGATATAATCTCACTAAGTTGCTCAGGCTGGACTAAAACATAAAATTTTCCTGTCTTACTCAGCGCCCAGAATAATGGGATTATAGGCCTGTGCCCTATGTCCAGTACATCTGACCTTAAAAAAATCTTTAAGTGTGATGTCTTTTATGTGATATGTGTGTGTGTGTGTGTGTGTGTGTACATACATACATACATACATACATACTTTCAGTTATTTAGAATCAATGTTGTTAATTTGTTTTGTCTGTGTATAGCTTTTCTGTTGTCTTTTGAGCTGTACCCTGTTTTGACTACGCACCTTTGTTAAACTTATTGTATGAGAGGGTACATCTACTTACTGTTAAACTGGATTTACTTCATAATTATTCTTTATTATTACTCATTAATTGCTTACCTCATTATTCGTCATTATTATTATTTATACAAATGAATGCTCAGCACACAGGAAGCCTAGGTTACCATCTTCAGTGCTCCATAATCTGGGCATGTGAACATACCTGTAATTCTAGCACTCAGGAGATGGGAAGAGTAAGGTCATTCAAGCTTATTCTTGGCTAGAAATTGAACTGGAGGCCAGCCTGGGGGAATATATGATGCCCAAAAGAATAAAAAGCCACTTTTCTACAAATATTACTGCTGTTGAGCGATAATAAAATAAGAGATGAGCAGGATTAAAATTAGTAATACACAGGGCTGGGGGTGGCGCGGTGGTCAAGACACCTGACTGCTCTTGCAGAGGACCCAGATTGACTCCCAGTACCCATGTGTTGGTTCACAAGTACCTGCAGCTCCAGTTCCAGGGGATCTGGTGCCCTCTTCTGGCCTCTAAGGCATGTGTGTACATGTAGTGTAGGCACATGCATCGTGCAGGTAACCACCTGCACATGAAATAAGATAAACCTTTAAAAAAACCTTCCAGCTTTCCTTTGAAGTTCCTTTTGTTTTAAGTATGTTTTAAATTTGTTTTTTTGACAATTTCATAGTCTTTTCATCCCCCTCTGCACCTCCTCCCAGACCCTCTCCACCTCCTCCCTACCCATCTAAATTCACATCCTCTCTCCCTCCCTTCCTGCCCCCTCCAAGTCCACCCCACCGAAACACTGAATCCAGTGTGTTGGCTGCTGATTCTGGGTGTGGGGCCTGCCCTGGAGTGTGGTCTATATACCAGGTGTAACTCCATCAGAGAAAACTGACTTTCCCTCTCCCAGCAGCAATCAGATGCAGCAACTCCTTAGCTGGGAGTGGGACTTCAGCCCACCTCGCCCCCTGGTGCTGGAATTTGTCTGGCATGAGCTTCTGTGGGACTTGTGCCTGCCACCTCAATCTCCAGTTCATCTGTACATCTGCCATTCCTGTCTGGAAAATTGTTGTTCTTTGAAGTCATCCACCACCTTGAGTCTTGGTACCTTCCCAACCCCCGCTTCCACATAGATCCCTGACTCTTGAGGGGTGATGTGATGTAGACATTGCATTTAGGGCTGAGCGTTTTGATGTCTCTTATTCAAAAGACAGGTGTCTTATGACATGTGCACACACACACTTTTAAGGGTTATCATATTCTCCCATAGCTCTCTGATAAGCATGCTGGAGTGTGTAATAAGGACAGGAATAACAGTCCATTCAGTTTTAAAGATTGTATTATCAATGCTTTGCAAGTATTCTCTCAGCTCTTTGCATCTGTTTATGCATTTGTGGTTTTCAGAAGCACTTTGCATATATTTTGTATTGATCACGGGCTCACGTTAAGACTTCCGTTGAACACGTTTTCCTGTATCCTAGGCCAGCTGCAAATGCATGCATACTGTGAAAACCCAGATATCGTGCTGTGTGGAAATCAGAGTGACCTGGAAGAGCAGAGGGCAGTGAAAGAGGAGGAGGCCAGGGAGCTCGCAGAGAAGTATGGGTGAGTATTCCTGCTGTGGTGGGATCTAGAGGAAGCATCTTAACAGCAGCATTAGCATGTGAGCAAGTACTGAAAAGACCTAGTGAGAAAACAGAGTGAGAAGCTCAGCTTTCGGCCATGGGAGGTGTCAAATGCCTCATATTTCACGTGAGTATGGCAGTGGGAGTTTCGGGAGACACAGGGGGTGTGGGTGTCCCCTGGTGTCTTGTGCCCCTCTTGTCAATCTCCTGGAATTTGCAGGAAGAGCTTTGAGTGACTACACTGACTGTAGGGCTTTCTGTCCAACATGCAAACAGAAGGCTCCTAGAATAAGGACATCCTGTGTTGAGCAAGGAAATCTCAAAACCACTTTCGATAGCATCGCTGAGTCCTGGCACAGGAGGCCTTTTTGGGAATCACAGAGCAGGTGCTGCCTTTGCTGGGGAGGAGGTGAAGATACCCTGTGGTTTAGTTGGTTTTGAGTGGAGGAGAGCCAGAAAACACTGTCTTCCTCCTTAAGCTCTTGGGGCAAGTTCATGGTGGCACCACGGGACTTGCACAAGTCAGTAGAGGGTGAACTCCAGGGGAATTATCGCTTCACTTTACTTCCCTCTCCTGAATTATGAGAGTGCAAATGTAGGTTTAAAGCTCACTATTAAAGTAGGAGGCAGGGCTGGAGAGAAGGCTCTCAGCTGAGAGCAGTTGCTGCACAATCACAAGGACCAGAGTTTGGACCTCATCACCCATGTAACAAGCTGGGAGTCTGGTGCATGCCTATATCCCCAGCTCTGAGGGAGGCAGAGACAGGAGAATCACTGGGACTTGCTTCCAGCCCCTAGCTGAGAAGATGTGAGTCCCAGGTTCAGGGAAAGACCTTGCCTTAAAGGAATGGGCTGAGAGTGGGAGAGAGGGACACCTGATATCTTTCTGGCTTACATAACTTCATGCAGACACATGTGCATACAGTCACATACATAGACACATCATAAAAAACAAGCCTTTAATATAAGGAGACAAGAAACAGAATTTTTTTGTGTGTGTGGTTTTGTGAGACAAGGTCTCTTGTATCCCAGACTGACCTTGGACTCCATGTGTAGCTGAGGATGATTTTGAATTCCTGAGGCTCCTGTCTCTGCCTCCCCAGTGCTTAGGTTACAGATATGTTCCACCATGCCTGAGTTTATCCAGTACTGAGGACTGAACCCAGGGCTTCAGTCATTCTAGGCAAGCACTCTACCAGGGAGCAGCATCCCCAGCTTGGAGGCAGGATTTTGAAGGGACAGAACATGAGATTGTATGGTCTTATAGGTAGGACGTTAACCTGATAGTAGCTCTGGGGCTTAGGCAGAGTCAAGGAAGGCCAGGGAAGGACTATTCCTGTTGACTGTGTGACTATTGCTTTGTACTTCTGTGGGTTGAAGTAGGTTCAGCAAGGATTGGAGGATGGGACTGACACAGGGGGAGGGGATGGAGGGTTAGGTTGGCCAAGTGGAAAGAAATCATGCTCTGGGAAGGGGCTTTAAGTGTCAGCCAAGGGAGACAGAGGGTAGGAAGCCTTTGAGCCCAGAAGGGTGCTATGCTTTTCCAGATCAGTTAGGGAGCTGCAGGTAGGACGAAATGGAGGGCAACAGACTGCAAACAGACATGAGGTAGGCAGGGGCTGGATTCCTGGGACAGTGAAGGAGGGATGCAGGAGAGAAAACACAGGGTGGGTCAGTTCCCACTTCACCTGGAGGATCCCCCAGCCCTGCTGCCTTACTCTGCCAAGGAGATGCAAGGAGATAGGGAGTGTTTCATGCCAGGGTAGATGGTGTGGGTCCTGAGAAACCTCTGGGAGCTTTTAACAGTTTTGTGAGTGTGGGCCTCATCTCTGCTGTTGTAGTCCTGTGGAGTTTTAGCAGTAGGGTTCAGCTGGGTACTTGTATATGAAGAGATCCTGAGCTGGGGAGATGATGGCACAGTGGCAAAGAGCTTTACCTTGCAAGCATGAGGATCTGAATTTGATTCCCCTCGGAACTGACATTAAAGCCTGGCATGGTGGCACATACCTTTAATCCAATCCTAGTACTCAGGAGGCAGAAGCAGGCAGATCTCTGTGAGACTGAGGCCAGCCAGGACCACACAGTGAGACCCTACCTTACAGAACAAAACAAAAGGTTGGGCATCTTAGCTCTTTCATTTAATCTCAGCTCACCAAGGAAGACACAGAGGCATAATCATACATTCACGGCCTGCCAGACCTCAACAGAGGTAACCACCATCATGCCATACTGGACAGTGGAACCCCGAGCATCTGAGCTCAGGTGTTTTTATTGATCCAGAACTTCTCAGGTGTTCTCTGATAGCATGTGCGGATCATTAGCAATCAAACAACACACATAAATCCAATACCTGCAGACAGTACAAAATGCCAAGATCTAGACAGCCCTTCACCCAACAGTGCATGAAACCATTTTAAACATAACTAAAAATAAATGAACTTCTACAATTCCCCTTTTCTGTATAAGCCAATCTTAAAAAAAATAAAAACCTTTATGTCTACAACACAATTTAATACTACACCCAAAAAACCGTTTAAAAGAGGAACAATTATGAGGCTTCTAGTACACATGACCAGATAATACCAAACATGTATCATCTTTTTACAATGTCTTTGGACAAGAGAAAAACATCAATGTTCAATTACCTGGAGTTCACTCAAGATCTTCTGGGCTCTCTCCAAAGGGCTTGGGTCACTTGTCAGGCTCTGTCCTCTGCAGCACACACGGCTTGTCCTCCAGGGTCCAGCTGGCTCCCCTCCACTGCTGCTGCTGCTCTTGGTGGTCGCCCCATGGTACTGGCATCTTCAGGATTCTGGGTTCTCTTGCAGCAACTTCCTGCACTACCAATAGCCTTTCCTGGGCTCTCTTCATGGTGCTAAGCCTCAACTTCTTTACATGATCCCCTTCAATCTGGGCCTTCAACTGCTACTGAGGCTGCAATTTACTAATGGCCTCTTCCTGGCCTCTCACTGTGACAAGCCTCAGCTGCTCTCCAAAGTCTCCTTCATGCCTTCAAAACCAGTAAAATCTGGGTGCCTCTTACAGTACCAAGTTCAGCTACCAGGACGAGATGCAACCAGTGCCAGTTCTGGAAGACAGCTTCTATGTGCTGTCTCTGAGGAAACCCTTCCCGGATTTTAAGATAGTATCTGGTTTTCAGGAAAAAGAACAGATTACCTTGTCTGCAGGAAGGTTTTCCTCATGAGGTGGAGTTCTCATCACCATAGCAGATGTGTCTTGCTAGTATCTGGACAGGTTTGCAGAAAACAAAGCAAAGCAAAACAAAACAAAACAAAGTGGACTCTGCCAGGTCTGGAGTTTCTTTTTCTTCACCCCTGTCTCCACGTTGGATTAGCTAGCATGATGATGTGCCCCAGGTCAGGCACGATTTGAAGTAGTACTACTACGGGGCGGCTCACCAAGGAAGACAAGGAGGCATAATCATACACGCAAGCCCTGCCAAACATCAGCAGAGAGAACCACCACCATGGCCAGTGCCATACTGGAAAGTGGAACCTCGAGTATCTGAGCTCAGGTGTTTTTATTGATTCAGAACTCCTCGGCTGCTCTATTGATAGAACATGCACATCAGGAGAAATCAAACATCCCCCATGTAAATTCAACACCTGCAGACAATACAAAATGCTAAGACCTAGACAGTCACTCACCTGACAGTGCACAAAACAATATTTTATACATAACTACAAATAAACTTCTAAACACTAGGAGACAGAAACAGGTGCAGCCCTGGGGCTTGCCTGCAGGCCAGCCTAGCATAGTTGATGAACTCCAGGTTAATGAGAAACCTTCATGAAATTAAAAAGGTGAAGGTACCTGAGGACTGTGCCTCAAGGGCAGTCCTAACCCCCCAAGGTTACCCTCTGGGTTCCACTCACACAGGCACATCTGTGCAGCTGTTGGTGAACATGCAAGCCTTTGTGAGTGCACACACCTGTTGCAGGGATCTGACCTTATGCCATTGTAGTTACATGGTCTCTGGACATTTCTCTGTGTCAGAGGCTGAATCTTAGGGTCCACAGGATGTGCTGTGAGGAAGGGAAGCTGCATGCAGTGTGGAGTGGGTGTAGAAAAGGAGGACCAGCCAGGGTCTAACAGTGTCCTGAAATCCTGTCAGCTGTTGCCTCTGACCTTGGTGGTGTGGGCGGTGTGTATGAGCCAGGCCCTTCATCTCAGGGCTAACACACAGCTGGCTTAGGAGTCTAGGTGCTATGGAGAGGCGAGGGAGGTGGGACAGGAGCAGATCTGGTTAGCAGGCAGTGCCAAGATGAGTCAGCAGGTAAGTGCCTGTGTGTGTGAGTCTTAAAAGGGTACTGCTGCCCTTCCCCCAACCTCTCCAGTGGCCCACCTTCACCAGAAGCAAACTGTTGGAAATTCTCAGCCCAGCTTCCGCCCATACATGGGAGGGGACCAGGGCGCTGGTGCCTTTAACAGCTTCCCACGTGATTTCCCTATGCAGTGGTCATGACCAACCAACCCACTTGTGAGATTCTGATCTAGAGACTGGCAGAGCTCACGGGCAGTTCTGGTTTGCCCCCTCCCATCGAGAGGCACACAGATAGTGTGGCAAGGAAACATAGGGGCCAGACACCACAAGTCAGCCTGGAGTGCTGAGAGGAGGCTGTTCAGCAAGGGGACAAGAGGACGTCAGAGTGAGGAAATAGAGACCATGCTGTCACCTGTGCTTCTGAGAAGTGTGTGTGAGAATGAAAGAGAGGCCGCTGAGAGGATCTTTCAGCAAGCCTTTCTCAAGCACCTGGAAGAGGAAGGATCAACTTGACCCCACTCTGGAGCTTCTTCAGCCCTTTCCCTGTTACTCCATGCTGGGTCTGAGGAGACTGCAGTCTGCCTGGCATCAGGGAGCCCGGTGTTGCCTTCTGGTGCACCGGGATCTGAGCCGTGTGGGGACTGTCCTTCCCCGTGTACGGCAGACACCGGCCATGGAAGACAGCACAAAGATGGGCTCAGTCTGTAGGGTCTGAGTTAACCTGAGAAGAGGTTTTCATTGATGAGGATCAAGGGATTGGCAGGAGAGAGGAAAGGGAAGGAAACACTCATGCTCCTTTAGTCGCAGACAATAGTTGGTGGTAATAAGGCCCTTTGCCTGCTCTACTCAGAATGGAGGAAACCAAGGAAACTGAATGGGATTAAAGGACACTGAATGTACCTACTTGTGAGCTGTGCAAACAATTGGCCACAGCTTTGAGATGAGGACTCTGCTTCCTGCTGGCTGCTGATGAGGGAAGGTGCTCAAAGTTCCTGCAATGACAGTGCAGTTGAGGCTGTGAGGCGGTGCAAGCATGCCTTTAGTCTGAAACACTCAGAAGGCAGAGGCAGATGGATCTGTGTGAGTCCGAGGCCAGCCTGGTCTACAGAATGATTTCCAGGGTCGCCAGAGTTACAACAGAAAACCCCTGTCTCGAACAAACAAACAAAGAAACAAATAACAAACAAACAAAAATCAAAACAAAAAAAGAAAGACAGAAAGAAAGAATACAGAAAGTACAGATGAAAACTTTTTTTCACAATCTTAACATCGACACCAGACATCGGCCCGGACCATGATTTGGATTTCCTGGGTCTGAACTTGGCTGTGCACTGTACTAACTTTGAACTAGGTAACATGTGGCCTGAATCATTTGATCTCTGGTCGTTTGATCCCTTGGAAACTAAACCTCACATCCTTCTTTAAGTTGAGGAAGAAAGTAACAGGGGCTGGAGTGATGGCTTCCTGATAAGAGCACTTGCTGCTCTTGCAGAGGACCAGGGCTGGATACCCAGCACCCATGTGGGGCTTACAGCCATCCATCAGTCCAGATCCAGGAGATCCGACGCCTTCTGACCTCCTCAGGCACATGGTACACGCATGGATATGCAGGCAAACCACTCATGCATATAAAAATAGTAAGTTTTAAAAAGAAAGTAATAATGGCATAGTATTGGGCACACTTTGAAACCATGGAAGTAAGCCACAGCCAAAAAAGCACAAGGCTGATCCCCGGACCCAGAGTAACTCAACAGAGGATCCAGACTTCATTTGCCACAGTCCTCGGGTTCAGATGATCACCACACAGCCCTTTCCTGTGATCCTGCAGTTAGCTTTCTGCAAGACTCCCCACGAATTCTGCATCCACTTGGAAGCCAAACCCATAGACACATTTGACGAAACTCCCCAGACATCCTTGCTGTCATTCTGGCAACTTCTGCAGAACTGGTGACTGAACCCAAGGGCTTTCACAGACCAGGAAAGTGCTTTCGTATTGAACTACATATAAGACCCAATACCATTCCCGTAACTACATTAAAGCATAGATGTAATTCATTTTAAATATATGTAGTTGTGTGTGTGTGCGTGTGTGCAAGTGAGTACAGGTGCTCTGCAGGAACCCCACAGATGTCAGAGGCATAGTATCCCTCTGGGCTGTAATTATACAGGCAGTTGTGAGTGTCTGATGTGGGTACTGGGGGCTAAACACAGTTCCTCTGCAAGACGGTAGGCGTTCTTAACCACTGAGCCTTCTCTTCATCCCTGGTAACTAGGTTTTAAATTTCTTGTTTTGTCAATAAAGAAATCATGGAAAAGAGGTCAGCTTGTTAAGGATTCTGCCCTTTCGATATCAGCTGGTTCAGGATTGTGCTCTTTTGAAACCCTGGTGGATAACTGTACACGAGATAGTCCCTTGTATGGATTTGATAATCATTTTGTTTGCTTGATGTCTTTATTTTTAAATTGTGGTGAATATTTTTAAAGCATATCAAAATTAGTTGTCCTCACGCCTCTACATAGCCATTAATTAAGTGGTCGTTTGTAGGTGGAGATCAGTATTAACCAACCATTTTTCATGCCACTAAGCAAGACAGCTCCTTGGCTAGTGCTGCATTACCACCACCATGTGGACAGGAAGGGAAGTGCCAGATTTCTATGGCTAGAATAAAGAGCCTTTTGAATTTATGCCTAGATACCTAAACTTTTGTTTAATAAATTTTGGGGGAAGAATACACAAACATGTACACACACACACACACACACACACACACACACTGGAATTCACGCTGTAGACCAAGCTGCGCTCGAATGTACAGAAATCCACAACCAGCAAGAATATTGTTCCTGGGAGCAGACTGTCATGTCTGAGTGTTAGGGCCTGTGCTGAGTATTGCGAGTGTCATCTCCTTGGCACCATGACCTTATGAACTGCTGCTGTTCCTCTTCTTCCTCTTCAGAGATAAGGGGAAGGGTCCAGGGCTGTGGAGGGAGCACAGTGTTGCTCTACAACCCAGAATCTCTTTTTGAGACAGGGCCTCTTACATAGTTCTGTCGTGAAACTCCCAGGGTCCCAAGTGTGTCACCATCTCCCTGGCTTTTAGTTCTTTCATCCTTTCCTTCCTCCCCCACCCCTATCTGCCCTTTCTGCCTTTGAGACAAGGTCTGACTCTGGCTGGGGACTGGAATCTGATGTGTAGACTAGGCTGGCCTTGAATTTGCAGCAATCCTGTCTCTGCTGTGTGCTGGGATTACAGGTGTGTACCTCTGTGTTGGCTCTGTATTCCTCTTCATTCTTTAAAACAACAACAAAGTATTTAGGGCCAGGGAGGCACACACCTTTCATCCCAGCACTTGGGAGACAAGGCAGGTGAGTCTCAGTCCAGTGAGAGAGTTCAAGGTGAGTTCAAGGCCATCCTGGTCTACATGATGAATCCAGGACAGTCAGGGCTGTGTAGAAGGATCCTGTCTCAAACAACAACACAACAACCCAAAAACTCTTTATATTTTACATGCTATTGGGCAAGGTTTTCCTGCGTTTATGCCTGTGCATCACATAGAAGCTAAGTCTGGGGGAGCCAGTGGAGGGCTCAGATCCCCTGGAACTCGAGTTCAGACCCTTGTGAGCCTCCATGTGGGTGCTGGGAACTGAATCCAGAACGGAATCTTCTGCAAGAGAAGCCAGTGCTCTGAACTTCTGATCCATCTCTCCAGCTCCTAGTCTTTTCTTTATACTCATTTTCTTCCCCAGGCGCAGACTATATATTTATTTGGGTTTTTTGAGACAGGGTCTCTCTGTGAAGCCCTGGCTTTCCCAGAAGTCACTCTGTAGACTAGGTTTCCTCTAACTCTGACATCTGCCTGCCTCTGTCTCCCTAGTGCTGGCATTAAATGCATGACCCACCACAGTCTAGATTATTGTCCCCAGCCCCCACCCCCCCTTTTTATGCTTAGACAACACAAAGTCCAGTGTTTTTTTTACACCCTGTTCAGGACACTTGCTCTTTGAGAGACACAGGTGCAAACACCAGCCCAAGTAGAATGACTGGCTTAAGCCAGTTGCAGTGATAGGACTCCTTTTAGCTGGAGTTTGATTTAGTTGCTGGCAAATGATATCATTATGAAAAATGAAACCTGAAGAACTGTTTTGAGAAAGACACAGATTGGAATGGAATTCATTTGTTTTGTGATTTGGCACATTGAGTTATGTTAACTGCAATACTGTTGTCTCCTCTCTGGTTACTATTAAAGTCACACTGTTGTCATGTACGTTTATCCTCAAATTATTCTCTAAATTATGAATGGCCCAAAACTTCTGAGGGTCAAAGGTCACTGTCCTCCTTCCCCATTGTTACCGGATTGTTCCTGTCTTCCAGAATCCCCTATTTTGAAACTAGTGCTGCCAATGGGACAAACATAAGCCAAGCCATCGAGATGCTGCTGGACCTGATAATGAAGAGGATGGAAAGGTGTGTGGACAAGTCCTGGATTCCAGAAGGAGTGGTGCGATCCAATGGCCACGCCTCAGCAGATCAGCTAAGTGAGGAGAAGGAGAAAGGGCTGTGTGGCTGTTGAGACACCAAGTGAGCTGTGCAGCCGTGCAGGAGCTCTGGGGGCTCCTGCCTGTGAGCTCTGCAGTTGAGACCCAGCCAGCAGGCGAGATCAACAGCACCGCATCCTGTTCCAATTGCTTCTCCTCCTCTCCGATAGACTTTAACTCAGCATCCGTTTGTAACTTGTTGCAGCTTTTTAAGATTTAGTCCAAGAATTGGGAGAACTATCCCACACGGCCTGAAGTGCCTTATACAACCTTAGCCCACAGTGGCAGGTCATTCAGGGAATTAAGCTTTTGCAGCCACCAAAGATGTGAGTGCTAGGTAGAGAGCTGAAGGTAACCTCACCTGCCGTAACACAGATAGACCTAGAGTCTCATTGAGGACATGAGATCTTTGAGTGATCAAAGGCTGTCATGGTCTTGAGATCCAGATTTACAGATCCATACCACAGCTGGCCTTCTAAAACATCACTCTCAAGCACTTGAATTTAACAAGTATGTAGACGTTGGATCAATGTGTTTCCACATTACCTTTGAATAAGCCTTCCCTCGAAGATAAATGAATTATGGTCATATCTATAGACTGTAAGTAGACTGGGTAGACTCCCTGAGTTTGGTGGTGGGAAGGGCTTGTGGGGCAGGGGTGGGTGAAGGAGTGGGAGCACGTGAAGTCAGGTTTTCTGGCTCTTCGCTGCAGATCATGGAGCCCCATGTGTTTGCCTGTGGTCTGTCGGTTCAGTCCACATCTGGGCATAGCTGGTGCTTCTGCTGTGTGCATGGTTAGAGAGGATTTTTTCCCTCCTAATATTTATACATTTGGTCTGACACCTTCAGGCTGCAGCTTCAGTTAGTGTGCAGATTACGGATTTGACTTTACCATCGGGCTGAGTGCTGCTGATGTTTCCCAGTTTGCTTTCCCTCCCGTTGGTGTACTCTCAGCATGTTTATTTGCTCTCTGGAGGGAGAATGTCTGTACTTAAGCAGTTGCATGTGTATGCAGTTCAAGGACAGTGTTGTGTAGCCTGTCCCTTTCTCTGGGAATGTGGGTGTTTATGTCCTGGCTGGATCTGGCCAAGATCATGACGTGAGCTGTGCTCCCTTGCCTCAGTGTCTTCATACCCAGAACAGGTGTTTATAATATTCTTCTCAGAATCTGCTTCTTCAGACCTAAGGTGTCTGGTTCATGTCAAAGTCTTATCAAAGTAGCTTAAAGCAAGTAAACCAAGATTTCCAAAGACCCTCATCAAGGGAAACACACCATCGATTATAATTTTAAGAGCTAAAAACTGTGTTTTCTGACAGTTAATGTCTGGCAGAACTTGTAATTAGAAAAACAAGACTAGAGGAAGAAAGTACTCTGTGTGGTAGTTTTCATGTGGCTTGCATTTTTTAGACCTAGTTTCAGTATGTAGCCCTTGCTGGTCCAGAACTCTCTCTATAGACCAGGCTGTTCCCAGAGTCACATGGATCCACCTGTCTCTGCCTCCCACGTTCTGGAATTAAAGGTGGAGCCGTCATGCCCAACCCTCTGAATGCTTTTTATATTGAATATGTATCAGTTATTGCCATTGTCCTCTAGCCCCTGCTGCCAGCAAAATTAGCCACGGGCACTGAGCTTTTTCTGTCCTTAACATGAGGGATTCTTTGAAATACCAAAGTTGTCACTGAGGCCATTGCATCTGATCCTGTAGAGATGCTTTGGCTTATGCACAGCAGTGCCTTCCAGAGTGGCTCTCAAACTTCAGTGGAGTTTATCACAGATCAGAGCACATTTTTCACTCCTCTTTTGTAAGTAAACATAAGCTAATGTTTGCATAGTACAGCCTTTAAGAAGTAGTTCCCTAGTTAGATTCAGGTTGTGTTGGCTCCAAACCAGGCATGGGTTAAATGTTCTGGTAGATGCCCACACAAGCACAACCTTGAATTGTTGAGAAATAAAGTGTTTTCTGTTTGAAAATGGTTTAAATTTGATATAAATAACCATATTTTGTTTTCAATGTATTTTTCTATTTACAAATGTGTATAAAAGCGAATGCTCTTCAGTGAACTTTGTGCCAATTAAATCATAATAATAAAAAAGGAGGTCCAGTCTATTCATTTTTGTGAACATGTCAAACTAGTAATTGTAATGTCAAAGGAATTCAGGAATCTAGAGTCCATGAGATGCCCTTTGATGGTTCAGTCAAACAACAAACTGGGGACATAGTTCAAAATCAAGTTTTTGGCCGTTTTATTTATTTAATTTATTTAATGTATATGAATGCTTGCTTGAATGTATGTGTGTGTACCATATGTTGCAGTGTCCTTGGAGGGCAGAAAAGGGCATCAGATCCTTTGGGACTGGAGTCACAGACAGTTGTGAGCTGCCATATGGGTGCTGGGAATTGAACAAGGTCCCTCTGGTAGAGCAGCCAGTGTTCTAATGGCCCAACCATCTCTCCAGCCCCCAATTAAAAATGTTTTCGTCAATATTTATCAAATACGTATATTTGGGAAATGGTGAACTAGGTAGTCCACGGGAGCAACACAAAGATGGTTAAGTTCTGCACTCAAAGCCCAGCTGGGGGGCAGTGCTAGGGCATTGGGGAAGCTTGGCTAACTGACTGAAAGAGACTCAGCCGCTACCTCATGTCTTCACACTGTCGTCCTCTCCTCTCTGGCACACCACCTGAGTGGGTGTATTCCTGGCTGTGAGCTCTAGCACTTTTTGTTGATCTATCTGGGATAGCTGTTCACATATCTGCTTGGTTCTCTTGAGACTGCTCAGATACCACCTCTGCAACTACATCCTACAGAAGATCAGTCACTTTCACAGCCCACCAGAGTGTCCCCTGCTGAAAGTCTGGTAAGTGGTTTTCTAACCCCATCGAAGGGGATTTGTCAAAATCTATGAAGCCACAAAGCCATGAAGCCATAGCTAGGGGTTAGGGACTGTGAGCTGGGGTCTCCAAGTCTGTGCACTTATACCCCTTCTGTAGGTGCTCCTTGGTGCCAGCGCTGGTGCCGTGAACATCTGCAGGCTGGGACTTGTCAAGGGCCACAGCTTTCTGTCTTGTAGACTAGTCTCGCCTTCTGGCTTTGCCTGATGACATTGTCATCCTCAAAATTCATGCTGCAGAACTGGGCAATGAAGTCTTGTAGGGCCTGCCTGCCTGCCTGCCTGCCTGCCTGCTTTCCTTCCTTTTTGATTTTTTGAGTCACACTTTCTCTGTGTAGTCCTGGCTGCCCTGGAACTCACTCTGTAGACTAGGCTGACTTCAAACTCAGATCGGCCTGCCTCTGATTCTGGGTGCTGGGACTAAAGAGTGTGCCATCACTGCCTGGCCTTGGTTGTTATTTTAAATTTTATTTTACTCATATGCATGTGTATGTCTGTGTCTGTGGACACATGTGTGTGGGTGCTCACAGAGGCTAGCAGAGAATATTTTATTCCCCAGTGCTTTGGAGCTGGAGTTACAGGAAGTTGTAAAATGCTCCCTGTAGGTGCTGGGAACTGAATTCTGAACCTCTGCAAAAGCAGCAAGTGCTCTGCTGAGCCATTTCTCCATCCCTCTGGATACAAACTTAAAAATAAACACATCATTTCTGTATAAAAATTGCACAGGCTGGGCGGTGGTAGTGCATGCCTTTAATCTCAGCACTTGGGAGGCAGAGGCAGGTGGATCTCTGCGAGTTTGAGGCCAGCCTCATCTACAGAGCGAGTTCCAGGACAGCCAGAGTTATAACAGAGAAACCTGTCCTGAAAAACCACAAAAAAAGAAAAAAGTAAAAAAGGAAAAAAAATTCATTAATGCAGTCGGGCATGGTATCCCAGACCTTTAGTCCCAGCACCAGGGAGGCAGAGGCAGGTGGATCTCTAAGTTCCAGGGCTACACAAAGCCTCTCAAAAAACAAAACAAAAATCTCATAATGCCTTACTGCAGTTTATGCTTTGGGCTGCACTCAGCTCTCTGGCAGCCGCACTGCATGCAGTCCTCGGGCTGTGGGTTGCCGTGCCTGCTAGAGCTTTGTGAAGCCTCCAGTCTTTCGGTCCAAGTTAGGACTGAGAAACAAACACCCAAGCTCAGTGCCACATCCTTGTCATCACAGCAGAGTGAGGCCTACACAGGAGAATGAGAATCCACTTGGAGCTGTGAGATGCCTCAGTGGGTAAAGGCACTTACTGCCAAGCTAGAGACCTGACTTTGATCTGGGCCCGACACAGTGGGAGGGGAGAACCCCATCCCCAAAACTTGTTCATGATCTGCCTGTGCACACATATAAATTAATAAATTAGTAAATAAATTTAAAAATCCAGTCTAGACTATATTACATAGTAAGATTTTTTGTCTAAACAGCAACAAAGGACTAAGGGTGATGGCGCACATCTTTTTGTTTGTTTGCTTTTCAACACCCGGTTTCTCTGCACAGCCCTGGTTGTCCTAGAATTCACTAGACCAGGATCGAAGTCAGAGTGAGTGCTGGGACTAAAGGCGTGCATCCCCACATCTGAAGGTGGTGCACAGAGGAGGCAGAGGCAGGGAGATCTCTGAGTTCAAAGGAGCCTAGTTGACAAAGGGAGATCTTGTCCTTAAAAAATTTTTTTTTTAAATGGTGAGAAATACTCATGGCTTGTGGTATATAAAACTTAGAATATCCCGTCCTCGCTCAAACAATGAAGGGAACGGTATTTATTAGAATGAAAATATTCGTGCCTAAGGGCCACAGTAAAGAAATGTAGAGGCACAGCCAAGCATGGTGGTTCATACCTGTAATCCCAAGCACTTGGGAGGTTGAGGCAGGAGAATCAAGAGTTCGAAGTCATCCTCAATTACATAGCAAATTTGAGGCAAGGCCTGGGCAATATGACACCCTATCTAAAATGACAGCTGGCGATATGGCTCAGTTGCTCGAGTGCTTGTCTACCATGCAGTGTTTGGGGATTTGATGTGCACTGCATAGACTAAGTGTGGTGATGAACCCCTGTAATCGCAACACTGGGGAGATAGAGGCAGGAGGACCAGAGATTCAAGGGTTCCCTTAGGTATGTAATAGGTTTCAGACCAATAATGGATTACACGAGACTGTGTCTCAAAACCACAGCAAGGGCACACTTCGGCAGCAGAAGCATCAAGGCACTGCACTGACAGTCGACCTGCACTCAACACTGGCCAGATCCTGCCTCAAGGGACCCACTGGGTCTCCCTTCCAAATCCTGCTCAGGGTTTGTGGGTTTGCAGGACTCCAGCTCCAGAGCCAGTTCAAGTTGTGGGCGGGTACTCAAGGTTGGGTAGGTTCTGGCAGAACCTTCTATAGGCCCACTGTCATTCTAGAAACAAAAGCACAGAAAAGAGGTGGGTGCCCTAGTCCCTTCCCAAATGGATGGTGGCAACCTAGTGCAAGGACTGGGTATGGTGAAGACCTGGAATGCGGGGCTAATCTGGCTGCTGGTGAGGCAGGTTGTGTAGATGGGTGAGTTGGTGGTGGGAGGGGGAGTTCGACTGGCTGGGATCTGTCAATCTTTGTCTCCCTTCACCTCACAGCCTTACTCCACGGCCACTGTTCATACCCTGTGTTCAGGGCTGGCCTCGAGGGTGCAGCAAGCTAATGTTCTTATTGGTCTTCATTTTCACATTGGAAATGGGTTAGAACCCAAGCTCCAAGTGAAGGGAGAGACTTCTGCGATGATGAATCTGACTTGGCCTGTGCTTTCTCAGAGTGGATCTCTCAAAGGAGGCCTGATGAAATTCCCTGTGCCGCCTAGGAAGGCCTGCTGCAGTGTGGCCTTCAGTGAGAGCAGAGGAAAAACAAGCCAAGTGCTCGGAACTTCCTATTGGGTTTTGAGTTCCCGAGCCCCCAGAATGAGTATACAACACTGAGCTAAGAAAGACTTATTAGTCAAGGAAGCCTGATCTTGAAGAGTAAGGAAATCTGGAAAGCGGAAAACAGTAGGTAAAACATTTAACAAAACAATCAAACATTTCCCAAATGTTAAGATCAGAAAGGCTTAGAATCCCCAGAAGCATTTTCTGAAGATAGGGGGGAATGGGGACAAAAGATGGAATTAAAAAAAAGATTTATGTGTGTGAATGTTTGCACATGTTTGTCCACTATGTGTGTGGCTGGTGTCTAAGGACGACAGAAGAGGATGGATCTTCTAGAACTGGAGTCACAGATGGCTGTGAACCCCCACGTGCCTGTGAGCCATAGAACCTGGGTCCACTGAGCCAATCCCACAGGTCCACTGGGCCATCTCTCTAGTCCCAAAGCATGGAATTTTAAAGAAGCCACTGTGTTTAATCAAGAACCCTACAGCTGGGTGTGGTGATGCTTGCCTGGAATCCCAGCACTCAGGACTCTGAGGCAGAAGGATCCTGGGCTACCTAGGATGTTCCAGGTTGGCCTTGAACTATACAGAAAGACAGGGAGATCACTAGGCTATGTAAGGGGAGAGAGTCTAATTGAAACCTCTTGCTAGCTGAGAAGCAAGAAACACAATCAAAAGCCTTTGCCTTGAAGGCTGCAACCATGGAATTAACATTCCTTTCTAGATACTTTCTGATAAGCAGCAAGGATCCAAGCCCAAGGCCAGAATGCATATGACCTTGGATAGAGCCTCATTCCTTTCCCCAGACATTACCTGAGAATCTCAAACAAAATCTCACTAGGTTTCTAGGTCTCTGCCTGGACTGGCTTTACCTTAGCAGTGTCTTCAAGCTGCATCTAGTCATCTAGTGATAAGATGGTAAGTCACCCAAACCCTGAACACTTTTGTAAAAAAAAAAAAAAGAAATCTTGCAGACCTGGCAGCAACACACCATTAATCCCAGCAGGAGGAGGTGGATGCCGGCAGTCAGGCAGATCTCTGTAAGTTGGAGGTCAGCCAGGGCTCCACAGTGAAACCCTGTCTCAGTACAAAACAAAACACGAAAAGGAATGAGCTGTGACCGTCTTCAATGTCCATGTCACAGATGCTGGCTTGGATGCAGCTGCCTTTCTGTGTGCCCCAGAATACTAAGAGTGGACTGTGCCTCAAAAGAGCAAAAAGGAACATTTTTTGTTCACAGCTGTCAGCCAGGGATGGGGTACATGCATGTAATCCCAGCATTTGAGCAGCTGAAGCAGAAGAACAGCCACAGTTTGGAGGCCAACCTGGGCTACGTGGTGAGTCCAGGGCTGCCTGGACTTGAGACTCTGTCTCAAAGAGCAAGCGAGCAAACAACAAACAAAAGCAAAAACGAATTATATAGTCATTTTGATCAAAGTATAAGGACCTTCTTGTGATAAGATGCATACAGTTCACTAGTTTGTGCACATCTAGACATCAGGGGCTGGAGAGATGCAGCCAGGATTAAGAACATGTACTACTTCTACTGAGGACCCCATTTGATTCCTAGCACCTACCTCAGGTGACTCAACTGCATACAACTGCAGCTCCGGGGGATCCAATGCCTCTGGCCTCCCCTGCGTTCACCATTGCATACTATCCACACATGCACATAATTAAAAGTAATAAAAATAAATCTTTTGGTGTTAGACTGTTTTATTTTTCGGAGACAGGGTTTCTCTGTTGCATCTCTGGCTTTCAGCTCTGGATTTCAGTCTGTAGTCCAGGCTGGCCTTGAGCTCACGGAGATCCACCTGCCTCTCCCTCCCAAGTGTGGGATTAAAGGCGTGTGCCACCACCTCCTGGCAAAAATAAGTCTGAAGAAAACAAAGCTTTCAGCATTGTTCTGCCTATCCACAGAAGTTTGTAAGTCTACTCTGTGATCATCTGAATGGATTGTCCTTTCTGCGTCTTCCTATTCCTCTCAGACCTCAGGACAATTCGTGGCCTATTGTATACTCCAATTGCCCAGATCCTCCTTTAGCTTAGAGAGGTTGTACAGAGAGGACAAGGAGCTGCCTGAATGAGTTCTGGGAGATTCTTCTGGCTGGGGATGAGGCCCCAACTGTTAAGCCCAGGAGGGTTGTAACTCCATCTTAAGTGGTAAGGAATAAATAACGTGAACAGGAAACTAAATGGAAATATAATTCTGTCATTTAGACAAAAGAGACATTACAAAGTCTCTCTGGTTAGGAAGCCTGGAGTTACCTTCATTAACAGTGCTTTCTTTTGCCCCCACCCAGCTGTCTCTAGAAAGTAGAAGAATCGGGAAGCCCCGCATACCTGAAGAGACCTTAATTCCTGTCTGGGCTCAACTGTCTCAAAACCAAAAGCAACAGAAAGAAAAAGGATATGGTGCTAAGGTGCAGGGAATACTGAGACTTAATTGACCCTGAAGGGACTCGGTCTTGAGGTTGGGTGCTCTGTCCTCACTTCCCCTGGTTGAAGCTTAGGAAGTCTGCTGCTTCCCAATAAGACCAGAAACCTGCCTGTCCTCCAGGTGCAGGGTGCGGCCCACCCCTCCCCCCCTCCCCCAGCTCCGGACCCCTCCCCAAACACACACACAGGTTCAGCCAGCACATCTGTAAGGCTTTGAGGAGAGGTAGGGCTCCTGGGAATGGGAAGCAAGGCCTGAGATCTGATTGGAAGGACACCAGTGGGTGGGGCTAGCAAGTCCCTTAAATATGGCTAGGTAGAGCTGCCTTTAGTTTTAGTGGGTTTGATGTTGCATAGGCTGTCTGCAGCAAGATTGGTACAGTATGACTGCTTTCAAGAAGTTTCCCACGCTGGTCCCGCTGCGCCACAAAGAAGCGGGCTTATTTGAAACGGTCGACAAGTCCAAAGAGCTGCCCAAGTGGTTCGGTCCAGAGTACATGAGCCAGCCTAAGGCAATGTATATGGAGGCTGGGCTAGTGGAAGCGATTTTTGGTGAGTGAGCTGGGAAGGGAGGGCAGAGGTAAGTCTTTTCCTGACCCCCATGTATGTACACTCTGACTGGGTTTGTCCTGGAGGAAGCCTCTCTGGTGGCTGTGGCCCTAGCCTGGCCTGTGCTACCCAACCCCACTCCCTCGACTTTCTAACTAACATGCCAAGAAGTGGAAACCGCCGCATCCTCATGTCTCCCCTGTTCCCTGGCCAGGTAAGGATGGAGAACACGTCCCACATGTGGAGTGTGTGTCACGTACCGTGATTAATGTGAACATATGGAACCCTGAAGAGGAAGCTGAGATTTTGATATTCGGGCCGCTGCATTACCAAAAGGATGCGTCGGAGATGATCCTTAACTTGGCAGAGCACTTCCGTAATCTAATGAATCAAAGTATGGCTTTGGGAGTAGGTGGGGCTGCCCTGCCTGGTAAATTTTGGCTCGGTGGGAGGGATTCACCTGGGGAAAGTGAGGTTTGAAGTGTTCTAAAAGGCCAGATGGCCCTGTGTTTGGGAACCCTTGGCCCCTGCAGGTCACAGGGTTGACTGTCCTTACAGGTTTCCTTACACTGCTTTTCTTCCAATTCAGAGAAGCCCCAGGAGGCAGAGAACCAGTGTTGTCCGGTGAGGGTCCATGAGGTTGCCAGCATTCCGGCTCCTTTGTTATTCTGGGAGTCTGCCACCCGGAGATCTTGCGTGGATGTCCGAGAAGCCGCCACTCAAACAGCTCAAGGTCGTGCCACTCAAACAGGTCCGGGAGGCTGCCACTCAAACAGCTCGCGTGGAGGTCCGGGAGGCCGCCACCGCTCCGGATCCCCTGGAGGTCCGGGAGGCCGCCACTCAGCTGGACCCCCTGGAGGTCCGGGAGGATGACACCCACCCGGGACCCCTGGAGTACTGTGAGGATGACATCCAGCCGTATCCCGTGAAGTTCTGGAAGGCTGCCACCCAGTCTATTGTGGAGGCATATGAGGATGATACCCAGCCTGTTCTGGAGGTCCCAGAGGATGACACCCAGCCGGATCTCCTGGAGGTCCAGGAGGATGACACCTACCCGGGACGTCTGATGTACTGGGAGGATGACATCCAGCCGTATCCCATGAAGTTCTGGAAGGCTGCCACCCAGGCTATTCTGCAGGCATATGAGGATGATACCCAGCCTGTTCTGGAGGTCCCAGAGGATGACACCCAGCCGGATCTCCTGAAGGTCCGGGAGGATGACACCTACCCGGGACCTCTGGAGTACTGGGAGGATGACATCCAGCCGTATCCCATGAAGTTCTGGAAGGCTGCCACCCAGGCTATTCTGCAGGCATATGAGGATGATACCCAGCCTGTTCTGGAGGTCCGGGAGGATGACACCCAGCCAGATCCCCCTGGAGGTCAGGGAGGATGACACCCATCCAGATCCCCTGGAGGTCAGGGAGGATGACACCCAGCCAGATCCCCTGGAAGTCCGGGAGGATGACACCCACCCGGGACCCCTGGAGTACTGGGAGGATGACATGGAGCCGTATCCTGTGAAGTTCTGGAAGGCTGCCACCCAGTCTATTGTGGAGGCATATGAGGATGATACCCAGCCTGTTCTGGAGGTCTGTGAGGATGACACTCAGCTGGAACCCCTGGAGGTCCAGGAGGATGACACCAACCCGGGACCCCTGGAGTACTGGGGGGATGACATCCAGCCATATCCTGTGAAGTTCTGGAAGGCTGCCACCCAGTCTATTCTGGAGGTCCCAGAGGATGACACCCAGCCTGTTCTGGAGGTCCGGGAGGATGACACCCAGCCAGATCCCCTGGAGGTCAGGGAGGATGACACCCAGCCAGATCCCCTGGAGGTCAGGGAGGATGACACCCCGCCAGATCCCCTGGAGGTCAGGGAGGATGACACCCAGCCAGATCCCCTGGAAGTCAGGGAGGATGACACCCAGCCAGATCCCCTGGAAGTCCGGGAGGATGACACCCACCCGGGACCCCTGGAGTACTGGGAGGATGACATGGAGCCGTATCCTGTGAAGTTCTGGAAGGCTGCCACCCAGTCTATTGTGGAGGCATATGAGGATGATACCCAGCCTGTTCTGGAGGTCCCAGAGGATGACACCCAGCCGGATCTTCTGGAGGTCCGGGAGGATGACACCCACTCCGGACCCCTGGAGTACTGGGAGGATGACATCCAGCCGTATCCCGGGAAGTTCTGGAAGGCTGCCACCCAGTCTCTTATCCTGGAGGTTCCAGAGGATGACACCCCACCTGTTCTGGAGATTCCAGAGGATGACACTCCACCTGTTCTCCTGGAGGTCCCAGAGCATGACACCCCACCTGTTCTGGAGGTCCCAGAGGATGATACCCAGCATTCCGTAGAAGTCTCTGAGGCCTCAAGCCAGCAAGTCTCCAAGGCCTCTTCCCAGAATTTCTTTTCTATTTGGTTTTGGCCCTAGAGTTTGAAAGAATGCAATAAGGTTGTTTTTCACCTTGTATTGTTAAATGCTTGCAAAGACAATTTTGAAAATTTTCCAATAAAGAATTACATTCCATGAGTTGTGTTACTTGGATGGTAGAAAGGGGACAGCTCTCCTCCAGCAGCCAAGTGCTGTTGGACACTCTATCTTTCTGGGAGGGTGGAATCTCATGTTGGTCCCCACCCCAGCACCCCCAGGATCAGATGCTCCACTGTGCTCCTTAACCCAGTTCATCTGCCTTCTGGAAGGAGCTGCCTTGCAGGGCCGCTGACTTTCCCACCCCTTGGAAATCCTAGCAGGGAGCTGCTGTTGGATCCAAGGTGCCTTGAGCAGACTGGGTTGAAACCTGGTAATTCTACACGGCTGGCTTTGAAAGGTCTGTTTGGTTGTATCCGGGTGCTACCAGCTACTTCTGGCTTTGGCTAGTGTCCCTCTGGGAGGAGGGACATTGTGGGAGGGTTGGGGCTGCAATGGTGTCAACTTTGGGTCTCTCTGGGGTCATCTGAGTTTCCTGAACTTTGAGGGCACATGTGTGAGCCTCCTCAGAGAAGCCTGAGGTGGAGGCAGCTGAGTGCTCTTAACTGTGCACGGAAAGAAAGATTCAGGTGGTAGGGCTAAAGGGTAATAATTGTGACCTTTTCCCATCCAGTGCCAGGAGGCAGGGTGTGGTGGTGCAGGCCTTTAGTCCTAGCCTTTGGGAATGAATGTGGGGCAGGTTGACCTCTAGAAGTTCAGGGTGGGTCTGGTGTACATATCACATTCTAGGTTAGGGAGAGCTATACAGTGAGAACAGGTCTCAAACTTTCTAGGACCTAGTCACTTAGGAGGGCAGAGCAAAGCTTGGGCTCGGTGCCTGTGAGGCGAGGCAGTGTCAGGACAAAGTCCGTGATGAAGCTGTGTGAGATTTCTGAGAGCCTCTGCGAGACCGCCAAGTAAACAAGAGTCTTGTAACCTCCATTCCTCCATAACATGGATTTCTGCCTGGATTGTGCTTTCGTGCCCTCCCAGGTGTAGTAGATAGGAGTGGGTTTTGTTTCAGATTACCTGTCTTACCCATTATTCAGAATGATGTCTCCCAGCAGGAGTTGTCCTGGTGACTGTATACAGCCTTGCCCATGTGACTGTATGGGACTTGAACTCAGGTAAACTTTGACCTTGCTTAACCCTCAGAATAATCTGAGGCCTTGGCTATTGTATGAAACTTTAGTCCTCATTTTTAGGCCTCACTCTCTGAAATCCACACCTCTGACTACAGCGGTAACAAGGCAGAACCTCCATGTTATGGCTGACAAAGCAGGATATGGAGATGACAGGAGGGTAGCATACCAAGTTTAAGGGATCTCTTTACGTGGCCAGGATAATCTATTTTTGAGGCAAGGTCCCACCTTGTAGCTCTGGCTGGCCTGTCATTCACTGCATAGTCCAGGTTGGCTTGGAACTCAGATCTGCCTGTGTCTGCCTCCTGAGTGCTAGGATCAAAGTGTGTGGCACTGATCTCCTAGTGAGTTGTTCCTTTTTGTTTTACATCATGTGAAGACTGGGCACTACGAATGCCAGCTATGAAGAACCAGGTTAGTATCTGCTCCTGCCGGTAAATGACTAAATAGGTCCAGATAAGTAAACAACTCTTCAGAATGAAGACTTTTGCTTTGGACGTGAAGCGTAGTGGTAAGTGCCTTCCCTGTGTGCACAAGGCCCTGGGTTGGATCCCCAGCACCAAAGGAAAAAGGTGCAGCTGATTTTATTTATTTACTTATTTTTGTTTCCTTGAGCTCTTAATACTCCGGATCTTCCTGCCTTTACCTCCTAAATGACAGGATTATGGGAGTGTACCACACCCCTGGCCAACTCTAAAGATTAAAAGCAGTTCACTAAAGTTTAACTACAAAGTTTTACCTTTATAAATGGGTGTCATGATGACACCTTTATGGATGTATGACATGGGCTGTGATTACATTTGCCTTTCATTATCTTCGTTCCTACGTGGGATTTAGATTTCCCGTCATGAGAGAAAACATGTCTGTCTCTCTGAGATGGCTTACGCACCCTGCCGTGATGCACCTCACCTGTTTTCCTGTGCATGCTCCCCCCACCCCAGAGTCTGGCTGTGTTGCTCTCGCAGGCTTGCGGTAGCTGTACACCAGCCTCCAGAGCAGTAGGGATGCAGCAGTGAGCACCACTTAGAGGGCAAAGTGACATTACTCTTTGCAGGTTGTGTGGGGTTGTGACGGAGTCGCTCATGTCTCCAAGGCTGGCTGGGACTTGTGACAATATTCCCGCCTCAGTTCCCCAAGTACTGGGGCTCCAGGCTCTTGGGGGACAGGAAGTAGGTGTTGTGATGGTCCCTTGTAGCCGAGGCTGTCCTCTAGTTTGCTGCCTAGTGGACGACACTTGGAACTACTGGTTTTCCTGCTTCTTGTCTCCCAGTGCTGGGAATAGGGTGCACCACCACTTTGACTTTCAGATTTCCTGTTTTACAAGAAAGACTACAAAGCAGCAGTCAGTGAGTGAAATGGGTACAGTAAAGAAAACCAAAGAGTCCATCGGCGGGTGAAAAAGGGAGAAGTGTTACTTGGGAAAGCAGAGTGAAGCAACAGGGGTGGGGTGGGGAGGTGATGGTGGGACAGGGTGGGTGGGTGGGTGGGGTTGGTGAGTGGGTAAATCTCCTGGATTACATGTGCCTTGCTAACTGGGAGGAAGATAAGCAGGGAGTGGGGCTTGTGAATAGGGCTTAAGGAAGCCTTAGAGCTAGCATCAACCTTGAGATGTTAATAGGCACCAAGGTCAAGTCTTAATAAAGAGCTGCAGGTCCAATTTTCTTCTTTTTTTTCCCACAGAGATAAGGAGAATGTTTCCTTTTAGCAAGTAGGAACTATCTTCAAGCCGGAAGGGAATGACATGCTGGCTTTTGCCTAAATGGGCAACTTTGGGAAAAGGAGTTTTGGTGGGGAACAGACAGGTGGGAAGGTTAATGGAACATTCTTGTTCTGAACCAGTGTGACTGTTGTGAAACAAGGTCCTTTTGTATCTCTGCACTCACAGACATGTGTGAGATGACCATCTAAGAAAGAACGTGGTAAGGTGTGCATGAAACATCCTTGATTGGACAAAGTATAGAAGGCTTGAGTCCCCTCCCTCGTGTGTGTCTGTGTGTGTGTGTGTGTGTGTGTGTACATGCATGTGAATGTACACATTGAAAGGAGGACTTAGAACATACGTGTGTGTGTGTGTGTGTGTGTGTGTGTGTGTGAGTGTGCGTGTGTGCGCGAGCGAGCGTGTACATGTGAACGCAAACATTGAAAGTAGGACTTTGGACATACCTGGCAGGCAGGTAGGTACTCTAATTGAGCTATTCCCAGAAACATTTGTTTTGTTTTTTGAGAGGTGGTCTTATAACACAGGCTGACCTGGAATTCATTACACAAAGCTAAGGATGCCACTGAATTTCTGATCCTTCTGCCTCCACCTCCCAAGTGCTGGGATGTAGGTGTGTCCTACTATGCCTGGTTTATGCAGTGCTGGAATGGAATCTGAGACTTTGTGCATACTTGACAACACGCCGGGACTGAATTATATCTCCAGCCCTGTGATATAATCTCACTAAGTTGCTCAGGCTGGACTAAAACATAAAATTTTCCTGTCTTACTCAGCACCCAGAATAATGGGATTATAGGCCTGTGCCCTATGTCCAGTACATCTGACCTTAAAAAAATCTTTAAGTGTGATGTCTTTTATGTGATATGTGTGTGTGTGTGTGTGTGTGTGTGTATACATACATACATACATACATACTTTCAGTTATTTAGAATCAATGTTGTTAATTTGTTTTTCTGTGTATAGCTTTTCTGTTGTCTTTTGAGCTGTACCCTGTTTTGACTACGCACCTTTGTAAAACTTATTGTATGAGAGGGTACATCTACTTACTGTTAAACTGGATTTACTTCATAATTATTCTTTATTATTACTCATTAATTGCTTACCTCATTATTCGTCATTATTATTATTTATACAAATGAATGCTCAGCACACAGGAAGCCTAGGTTACCATCTTCAGTGCTCCATAATCTGGGCATGTGAACATACCTGTAATTCTAGCACTCAGGAGATGGGAAGAGTAAGGTCATTCAAGCTTATTCTTGGCTAGAAATTGAACTGGAGGCCAGCCTGGGGGAATATATGATGCCCAAAAGAATAAAAAGCCACTTTTCTACAAATATTACTGCTGTTGAGCGATAATAAAATAAGAGATGAGCAGGATTAAAATTAGTAATACACAGGGCTGGGGGTGGCGCGGTGGTCAAGACACCTGACTGCTCTTGCAGAGGACCCAGATTGACTCCCAGTACCCATGTGTTGGTTCACAAGTACCTGCAGCTCCAGTTCCAGGGGATCTGGTGCCCTCTTCTGGCCTCTAAGGCATGTGTGTACATGTAGTGTAGGCACATGCATCGTGCAGGTAACCACCTGCACATGAAATAAGATAAACCTTTAAAAAAACCTTCCAGCTTTCCTTTGAAGTTCCTTTTAAGTATGTTTTAAATTTGTTTTTTTGACAATTTCATAGTCTTTTCATCCCCCTCTGCACCTCCTCCCAGACCCTCTCCACCTCCTCCCTACCCATCTAAATTCACATCCTCTCTCCCTCCCTTCCTGCCCCCTCCAAGTCCACCCCACCGAAACACTGAATCCAGTGTGTTGGCTGCTGATTCTGGGTGTGGGGCCTGCCCTGGAGTGTGGTCTATATACCAGGTGTAACTCCATCAGAGAAAACTGACTTTCCCTCTCCCAGCAGCAATCAGATGCAGCAACTCCTTAGCTGGGAGTGGGACTTCAGCCCACCTCGCCCCCTGGTGCTGGAATTTGTCTGGCATGAGCTTCTGTGGGACTTGTGCCTGCCACCTCAATCTCCAGTTCATCTGTACATCTGCCATTCCTGTCTGGAAAATTGTTGTTCTTTGAAGTCATCCACCACCTTGAGTCTTGGTACCTTCCCAACCCCCGCTTCCACATAGATCCCTGACTCTTGAGGGGTGATGTGATGTAGACATTGCATTTAGGGCTGAGCGTTTTGATGTCTCTTATTCAAAAGACAGGTGTCTTATGACATGTGCACACACACACTTTTAAGGGTTATCATATTCTCCCATAGCTCTCTGATAAGCATGCTGGAGTGTGTAATAAGGACAGGAATAACAGTCCATTCAGTTTTAAAGATTGTATTATCAATGCTTTGCAAGTATTCTCTCAGCTCTTTGCATCTGTTTATGCATTTGTGGTTTTCAGAAGCACTTTGCATATATTTTGTATTGATCACGGGCTCACGTTAAGACTTCCGTTGAACACGTTTTCCTGTATCCTAGGCCAGCTGCAAATGCATGCATACTGTGAAAACCCAGATATCGTGCTGTGTGGAAATCAGAGTGACCTGGAAGAGCAGAGGGCAGTGAAAGAGGAGGAGGCCAGGGAGCTCGCAGAGAAGTATGGGTGAGTATTCCTGCTGTGGTGGGATCTAGAGGAAGCATCTTAACAGCAGCATTATCATGTGAGCAAGTACTGAAAAGACCTAGTGAGAAAACAGAGTGAGAAGCTCAGCTTTCGGCCATGGGAGGTGTCAAATGCCTCATATTTCACGTGAGTATGGCAGTGGGAGTTTCGGGAGACACAGGGGGTGTGGGTGTCCCCTGGTGTCTTGTGCCCCTCTTGTCAATCTCCTGGAATTTGCAGGAAGAGCTTTGAGTGACTACACTGACTGTAGGGCTTTCTGTCCAACATGCAAACAGAAGGCTCCTAGAATAAGGACATCCTGTGTTGAGCAAGGAAATCTCAAAACCACTTTCGATAGCATCGCTGAGTCCTGGCACAGGAGGCCTTTTTGGGAATCACAGAGCAGGTGCTGCCTTTGCTGGGGAGGAGGTGAAGATACCCTGTGGTTTAGTTGGTTTTGAGTGGAGGAGAGCCAGAAAACACTGTCTTCCTCCTTAAGCTCTTGGGGCAAGTTCATGGTGGCACCACGGGACTTGCACAAGTCAGTAGAGGGTGAACTCCAGGGGAATTATCGCTTCACTTTACTTCCCTCTCCTGAATTATGAGAGTGCAAATGTAGGTTTAAAGCTCACTATTAAAGTAGAAGGCAGGGCTGGAGAGAAGGCTCTCAGCTGAGAGCAGTTGCTGCACAATCACAAGGACCAGAGTTTGGACCTCATCACCCATGTAACAAGCTGGGAGTCTGGTGCATGCCTATATCCCCAGCTCTGAGGGAGGCAGAGACAGGAGAATCACTGGGACTTGCTTCCAGCCCCTAGCTGAGAAGATGTGAGTCCCAGGTTCAGGGAAAGAGCTTGCCTTAAAGGAATGGGCTGAGAGTGGGAGAGAGGGACACCTGATATCTTTCTGGCTTACATAACTTCATGCAGACACATGTGCATACAGTCACATACATAGACACATCATAAAAAACAAGCCTTTAATATAAGGAGACAAGAAACAGAATTTTTTTGTGTGTGTGGTTTTGTGAGACAAGGTCTCTTGTATCCCAGACTGACCTTGGACTCCATGTGTAGCAGAGGATGATTTTGAATTCCTGAGGCTCCTGTCTCTGCCTCCCCAGTGCTTAGGTTACAGATATGTTCCACCATGCCTGAGTTTATCCAGTACTGAGGACTGAACCCAGGGCTTCAGACATTCTAGGCAAGCACTCTACCAGGGAGCAGCATCCCCAGCTTGGAGGCAGGATTTTGAAGGGACAGAACATGAGATTGTATGGTCTTATAGGTAGGACGTTAACCTGATAGTAGCTCTGGGGCTTAGGCAGAGTCAAGGAAGGCCAGGGAAGGACTATTCCTGTTGACTGTGTGACTATTGCTTTGTACTTCTGTGGGTTGAAGTAGGTTCAGCAAGGATTGGAGGATGGGACTGACACAGGGGGAGGGGATGGAGGGTTAGGTTGGCCAAGTGGAAAGAAGTCATGCTCTGGGAAGGTGGCTTTAAGTGTCAGCCAAGGGAGACAGAGGGTAGGAAGCCTTTGAGCCCAGAAGGGTGCTATGCTTTTCCAGATCAGTTAGGGAGCTGCAGGTAGGACGAAATGGAGGGCAACAGACTGCAAACAGACATGAGGTAGGCAGGGGCTGGATTCCTGGGACAGTGAAGGAGGGATGCAGGAGAGAAAACACAGGGTGGGTCAGTTCCCACTTCACCTGGAGGATCCCCCAGCCCTGCTGCCTTACTCTGCCAAGGAGATGCAAGGAGATAGGGAGTGTTTCATGCCAGGGTAGATGGTGTGGGTCCTGAGAAACCTCTGGGAGCTTTTAACAGTTTTGTGAGTGTGGGCCTCATCTCTGCTGTTGTAGTCCTGTGGAGTTTTAGCAGTAGGGTTCAGCTGGGTACTTGTATATGAAGAGATCCTGAGCTGGGGAGATGATGGCACAGTGGCAAAGAGCTTTACCTTGCAAGCATGAGGACCTGAATTTGATTCCCCTCGGAACTGACATTAAAGCCTGGCATGGTGGCACATACCTTTAATCCAATCCTAGTACTCAGGAGGCAGAAGCAGGCAGATCTCTGTGAGACTGAGGCCAGCCAGGACCACACAGTGAGACCCTACCTTACAGAACAAAACAAAAGGTTGGGCATCTTAGCTCTTTCATTTAATCTCAGCTCACCAAGGAAGACACAGAGGCATAATCATACATTCACGGCCTGCCAGACCTCAACAGAGGTAACCACCATCATGCCATACTGGACAGTGGAACCCCGAGCATCTGAGCTCAGGTGTTTTTATTGATCCAGAACTTCTCAGGTGTTCTCTGATAGCATGTGCGGATCATTAGCAATCAAACAACACACATAAATCCAATACCTGCAGACAGTACAAAATGCCAAGATCTAGACAGCCCTTCACCCAACAGTGCATGAAACCATTTTAAACATAACTAAAAATAAATGAACTTCTACAATTCCCCTTTTCTGTATAAGCCAATCTTAAAAAAAATAAAAACCTTTATGTCTACAACACAATTTAATACTACACCCAAAAAACCGTTTAAAAGAGGAACAATTATGAGGCTTCTAGTACACATGACCAGATAATACCAAACATGTATCATCTTTTTACAATGTCTTTGGACAAGAGAAAAACATCAATGTTCAATTATCTGGAGTTCACTCAAGATCTTCTGGGCTCTCTCCAAAGGGCTTGGGTCACTTGTCAGGCTCTGTCCTCTGCAGCACACACGGCTTGTCCTCCAGGGTCCAGCTGGCTCCCCTCCACTGCTGCTGCTGCTCTTGGTGGTCGCCCCATGGTACTGGCATCTTCAGGATTCTGGGTTCTCTTGCAGCAACTTCCTGCACTACCAATAGCCTTTCCTGGGCTCTCTTCATGGTGCTAAGCCTCAACTTCTTTACATGATCCCCTTCAATCTGGGCCTTCAACTGCTACTGAGGCTGCAATTTACTAATGGCCTCTTCCTGGCCTCTCACTGTGACAAGCCTCAGCTGCTCTCCAAAGTCTCCTTCATGCCTTCAAAACCAGTAAAATCTGGGTGCCTCTTACAGTACCAAGTTCAGCTACCAGGACGAGATGCAACCAGTGCCAGTTCTGGAAGACAGCTTCTATGTGCTGTCTCTGAGGAAACCCTTCCCGGATTTTAAGATAGTATGTGGTTTTGAGGAAAAAGAACAGATTACCTTGTCTGCAGGAAGGTTTTCCTCATGAGGTGGAGTTCTCATCACCATAGCAGATGTGTCTTGCCAGTATCTGGACAGGTTTGCAGAAAACAAAGCAAAGCAAAACAAAACAAAACAAAGTGGACTCTGCCAGGTCTGGAGTTTCTTTTTCTTCACCCCTGTCTCCTCGTTGGATTAGCTAGCATGATGATGTGCCCCAGGTCAGGCACGATTTGAAGTAGTACTACTACGGGGCGGCTCACCAAGGAAGACAAGGAGGCATAATCATACACGCAAGCCCTGCCAAACATCAGCAGAGAGAACCACCACCATGGCCAGTGCCATACTGGAAAGTGGAACCTCGAGTGTCTGAGCTCAGGTGTTTTTATTGATTCAGAACTCCTCGGCTGCTCTATTGATAGAACATGCACATCAGGAGAAATCAAACATCCCCCATGTAAATTCAACACCTGCAGACAATACAAAATGCTAAGACCTAGACAGTCACTCACCTGACAGTGCACAAAACAATATTTTATACATAACTACAAATAAACTTCTAAACACTAGGAGACAGAAACAGGTGCAGCCCTGGGGCTTGCCTGCAGGCCAGCCTAGCATAGTTGATGAACTCCAGGTTAATGAGAAACCTTCATGAAATTAAAAAGGTGAAGGTACCTGAGGACTGTGCCTCAAGGGCAGTCCTAACCCCCCAAGGTTACCCTCTGGGTTCCACTCACACAGGCACATCTGTGCAGCTGTTGGTGAACATGCAAGCCTGTGTGAGTGCACACACCTGTTGCAGGGATCTGACCTTATGCCATTGTAGTTACATGGTCTCTGGACATTTCTCTGTGTCAGAGGCTGAATCTTAGGGTCCACAGGATGTGCTGTGAGGAAGGGAAGCTGCATGCAGTGTGGAGTGGGTGTAGAAAAGGAGGACCAGCCAGGGTCTAACAGTGTCCTGAAATCCTGTCAGCTGTTGCCTCTGACCTTGGTGGTGTGGGCGGTGTGTATGAGCCAGGCCCTTCATCTCAGGGCTAACACACAGCTGGCTTAGGAGTCTAGGTGCTATGGAGAGGCAAGGGAGGTGGGACAGGAGCAGATCTGGTTAGCAGGCAGTGCCAAGATGAGTCAGCAGGTAAGTGCCTGTGTGTGTGAGTCTTAAAAGGGTACTGCTGCCCTTCCCCCAACCTCTCCAGTGGCCCACCTTCACCAGAAGCAAACTGTTGGAAATTCTCAGCCCAGCTTCCGCCCATACATGGGAGGGGACCAGGGCGCTGGTGCCTTTAACAGCTTCCCACGTGATTTCCCTATGCAGTGGTCATGACCAACCAACCCACTTGTGAGATTCTGATCTAGAGACTGGCAGAGCTCACGGGCAGTTCTGGTTTGCCCCCTCCCATCGAGAGGCACACAGATAGTGTGGCAAGGAAACATAGGGGCCAGACACCACAAGTCAGCCTGGAGTGCTGAGAGGAGGCTGTTCAGCAAGGGGACAAGAGGACGTCAGAGTGAGGAAATAGAGACCATGCTGTCACCTGTGCTTCTGAGAAGTGTGTGTGAGAATGAAAGAGAGGCCGCTGAGAGGATCTTTCAGCAAGCCTTTCTCAAGCACCTGGAAGAGGAAGGATCAACTTGACCCCACTCTGGAGCTTCTTCAGCCCTTTCCCTGTTACTCCATGCTGGGTCTGAGGAGACTGCAGTCTGCCTGGCATCAGGGAGCCCGGTGTTGCCTTCTGGTGCACCGGGATCTGAGCCGTGTGGGGACTGTCCTTCCCCGTGTCCGGCAGACACCGGCCATGGAAGACATCACAAAGATGGGCTCAGTCTGTAGGGTCTGAGTTAACCTGAGAAGAGGTTTTCATTGATGAGGATCAAGGGATTGGCAGGAGAGAGGAAAGGGAAGGAAACACTCATGCTCCTTTAGTCGCAGACAATAGTTGGTGGTAATAAGGCCCTTTGCCTGCTCTACTCAGAATGGAGGAAACCAAGGAAACTGAATGGGATTAAAGGACACTGAATGTACCTACTTGTGAGCTGTGCAAACAATTGGCCACAGCTTTGAGATGAGGACTCTGCTTCCTGCTGGCTGCTGATGAGGGAAGGTGCTCAAAGTTCCTGCAATGACAGTGCAGTTGAGGCTGTGAGGCGGTGCAAGCATGCCTTTAGTCTGAAACACTCAGAAGGCAGAGGCAGATGGATCTGTGTGAGTCCGAGGCCAGCCTGGTCTACAGAATGATTTCCAGGGTCGCCAGAGTTACAACAGAAAACCCCTGTCTCGAACAAACAAACAAAGAAACAAATAACAAACAAACAAAAATCAAAACAAAAAAAGAAAGACAGAAAGAAAGAATACAGAAAGTACAGATGAAAACTTTTTTTCACAATCTTAACATCGACACCAGACATCGGCCCGGACCATGATTTGGATTTCCTGGGTCTGAACTTGGCTGTGCACTGTACTAACTTTGAACTAGGTAACATGTGGCCTGAATCATTTGATCTCTGGTCGTTTGATCCCTTGGAAACTAAACCTCACATCCTTCTTTAAGTTGAGGAAGAAAGTAACAGGGGCTGGAGTGATGGCTTCCTGATAAGAGCACTTGCTGCTCTTGCAGAGGACCAGGGCTGGATACCCAGCACCCATGTGGGGCTTACAGCCATCCATCAGTCCAGATCCAGGAGATCCGACGCCTTCTGACCTCCTCAGGCACATGGTACACGCATGGATATGCAGGCAAACCACTCATGCATATAAAAATAGTAAGTTTTAAAAAGAAAGTAATAATGGCATAGTATTGGGCACACTTTGAAACCATGGAAGTAAGCCACAGACAAAAAAGCACAAGGCTGATCCCCGGACCCAGAGTAACTCAACAGAGGATCCAGACTTCATTTGCCACAGTCCTCGGGTTCAGATGATCACCACACAGCCCTTTCCTGTGATCCTGCAGTTAGCTTTCTGCAAGACTCCCCACGAATTCTGCATCCACATGGAAGCCAAACCCATAGACACATTTGACGAAACTCCCCAGACATCCTTGCTGTCATTCTGGCAACTTCTGCAGAACTGGTGACTGAACCCAAGGGCTTTCACAGACCAGGAAAGTGCTTTCGTATTGAACTACATATAAGACCCAATACCATTCCCGTAACTACATTAAAGCATAGATGTAATTCATTTTAAATATATGTAGTTGTGTGTGTGTGTGTGTGTGCAAGTGAGTACAGGTGCTCTGCAGGAACCCCACAGATGTCAGAGGCATAGTATCCCTCTGGGCTGTAATTATACAGGCAGTTGTGAGTGTCTGATGTGGGTACTGGGAACTAAACACAGTTCCTCTGCAAGACGGTAGGCGTTCTTAACCACTGAGCCTTCTCTTCATCCCTGGTAACTAGGTTTTAAGTTTCTTGTTTTGTCAATAAAGAAATCATGGAAAAGAGGTCAGCTTGTTAAGGATTCTGCCCTTTCGATATCAGCTGGTTCAGGATTGTGCTCTTTTGAAACCCTGGTGGATAACTGTACAGGAGATAGTCCCTTGTATGGATTTGATAATCATTTTGTTTGCTTGATGTCTTTATTTTTAAATTGTGGTGAATATTTTTAAAGCATATCAAAATTAGTTGTCCTCACGCCTCTACATAGCCATTAATTAAGTGGTCGTTTGTAGGTGGAGATCAGTATTAACCAACCATTTTTCATGCCACTAAGCAAGACAGCTCCTTGGCTAGTGCTGCATTACCACCACCATGTGGACAGGAAGGGGAGTGCCAGATTTCTATGGCTAGAATAAAGAGCCTTTAGTTTAATAAAATTTTAGAATTTATGCACACGTAGCACTAGACCTAAACTTTTGTTTAATAAATTTTTTTTTTTTTTTTTTGGGAAGAATACACAAACATGTACACACACACACACACACACACACACACTCTGAGAATTCACGCTGTAGACCAAGCTGCGCTGTAGAATGTACAGAAATCCACAACTCAGCAAGAATACTGTTTCTGGGAGCAGACTGTCATGTCTGAGTGTTAGGGCCTGTGTTGAGTATTGCGAGTGTCATCTCCTTGGCACCATGACCTTATGAACTGCTGCTGTTCCTCTTCTTCCTCTTCAGAGATAAGGGGAAGGGTCCAGGGCTGTGGAGGGAGCACAGTGTTGCTCTACAACCCAGAATCTCTTTTTGAGACAGGGCCTCTTACATAGTTCTGTCGTGAAACTCCCAGGGTCCCAAGTGTGTCACCATCTCCCTGGCTTTTAGTTCTTTCATCCTTTCCTTCCTCCCCCACCCCTATCTGCCCTTTCTGCCTTTGAGACAAGGTCTGACTCTGGCTGGGGACTGGAATCTGATGTGTAGACTAGGCTGGCCTTGAATTTGCAGCAATCCTGTCTCTGCTGTGTGCTGGGATTACAGGTGTGTACCTCTGTGTTGGCTCTGTATTCATTCTTTAAAAACAACAACAAAGTATTTAGGGCCAGGGAGGCACACACCTTTCATCCCAGCACTTGGGAGACAAGGCAGGTGAGTCTCAGTCCAGTGAGAGAGTTCAAGGTGAGTTCAAGGCCATCCTGGTCTACATGATGAATCCAGGACAGTCAGGGCTGTGTAGAAGGATCCTGTCTCAAACAACAACACAACAACCCAAAAACTCTTTATATTTTACATGCTATTGGGCAAGGTTTTCCTGCGTTTATGCCTGTGCATCACATAGAAGCTAAGTCTGGGGGAGCCAGTGGAGGGCTCAGATCCCCTGGAACTCGAGTTCAGACCCTTGTGAGCGTCCATGTGGGTGCTGGGAACTGAATCCAGAACGGAATCTTCTGCAAGAGAAGCCAGTGCTCTGAACTTCTGATCCATCTCTCCAGCTCCTAGTCTTTTCTTTATACTCATTTTCTTCCCCAGGCGCAGACTATATATTTATTTGGTTTTTTGAGACAGGGTCTCTCTGTGAAGCCCTGGCTTTCCCAGAAGTCACTCTGTAGACTAGGTTTCCTCTAACTCTGACATCTGCCTGCCTCTGTCTCCCTAGTGCTGGCATTAAATGCATGACCCACCACAGTCTAGATTATTGTCCCCAGCCCCCACCCCCCATTTTTATGCTTAGACAACACAAAGTCCAGTTTTTTTTTTTACACCCTGTTCAGGACACTTGCTCTTTGAGAGACACAGGTGCAAACACCAGCCCAAGTAGAATGACTGGCTTAAGCCAGTTGCAGTGATAGGACTCCTTTTAGCTGGAGTTTGATTTAGTTGCTGGCAAATGATATCATTATGAAAAATGAAACCTGAAGAACTGTTTTGAGAAAGACACAGATTGGAATGGAATTCATTTGTTTTGTGATTTGGCACATTGAGTTATGTTAACTGCAATACTGTTGTCTCCTCTCTGGTTACTATTAAAGTCACACTGTTGTCATGTACGTTTATCCTCAAATTATTCTCTAAATTATGAATGGCCCAAAACTTCTGAGGGTCAAAGGTCACTGTCCTCCTTCCCCATTGTTACCGGATTGTTCCTGTCTTCCAGAATCCCCTATTTTGAAACCAGTGCTGCCAATGGGACAAACATAAGCCAAGCCATCGAGATGCTGCTGGACCTGATAATGAAGAGGATGGAAAGGTGTGTGGACAAGTCCTGGATTCCAGAAGGAGTGGTGCGATCCAATGGCCACGCCTCAGCAGATCAGCTAAGTGAGGAGAAGGAGAAAGGGCTGTGTGGCTGTTGAGACACCAAGTGAGCTGTGCAGCCGTGCAGGAGCTCTGGGGGCTCCTGCCTGTGAGCTCTGCAGTTGAGACCCAGCCAGCAGGCGAGATCAACAGCACCGCATCCTGTTCCAATTGCTTCTCCTCCTCTCCGATAGACTTTAACTCAGCATCCGTTTGTAACTTGTTGCAGCTTTTTAAGATTTAGTCCAAGAATTGGGAGAACTATCCCACACGGCCTGAAGTGCCTTATACAACCTTAGCCCACAGTGGCAGGTCATTCAGGGAATTAAGCTTTTGCAGCCACCAAAGATGTGAGTGCTAGGTAGAGAGCTGAAGGTAACCTCACCTGCCGTAACACAGAGAGACCTAGAGTCTCATTGAGGACATGAGATCTTTGAGTGATCAAAGGCTGTCATGGTCTTGAGATCCAGATTTACAGATCCATACCACAGCTGGCCTTCTAAAACATCACTCTCAAGCACTTGAATTTAACAAGTATGTAGACGTTGGATCAATGTGTTTCCACATTACCTTTGAATAAGCCTTCCCTCGAAGATAAATGAATTATGGTCATATCTATAGACTGTAAGTAGACTGGGTAGACTCCCTGAGTTTGGTGGTGGGAAGGGCTTGTGGGGCAGGGGTGGGTGAAGGAGTGGGAGCACGTGAAGTCAGGTTTTCTGGCTCTTCGCTGCAGATCATGGAGCCCCATGTGTTTGCCTGTGGTCTGTCGGTTCAGTCCACATCTGGGCATAGCTGGTGCTTCTGCTGTGTGCATGGTTAGAGAGGATTTTCTTCCCTCCTAATATTTATACATTGGTCTGACACCTTCAGGCTGCAGCTTCAGTTAGTGTGCAGATTACGGATTTGACTTTACCATCGGGCTGAGTGCTGCTGATGTTTCCCAGTTTGCTTTCCCTCCCGTTGGTGTACTCTCAGCATGTTTATTTGCTCTCTGGAGGGAGAATGTCTGTACTTAAGCAGTTGCATGTGTATGCAGTTCAAGGACAGTGTTGTGTAGCCTGTCCCTTTCTCTGGGAATGTGGGTGTTTATGTCCTGGCTGGATCTGGCCAAGATCATGACGTGAGCTGTGCTCCCTTGCCTCAGTGTCTTCATACCCAGAACAGGTGTTTATAATATTCTTCTCAGAATCTGCTTCTTCAGACCTAAGGTGTCTGTTCATGTCAAAGTCTTATCAAAGTAGCTTAAAGCAAGTAAACCAAGATTTCCAAAGACCCTCATCAAGGGAAACACACCATCGATTATAATTTTAAGAGCTAAAAACTGTGTTTTCTGACAGTTAATGTCTGGCAGAACTTGTAATTAGAAAAACAAGACTAGAGGAAGAAAGTACTCTGTGTGGTAGTTTTCATGTGGCTTGCATTTTTTAGACCTAGTTTCAGTATGTAGCCCTTGCTGGTCCAGAACTCTCTCTATAGACCAGGCTGTTCCCAGAGTCACATGGATCCACCTGTCTCTGCCTCCCACGTTCTGGAATTAAAGGTGGAGCCGTCATGCCCAACCCTCTGAATGCTTTTTATATTGAATATGTATCAGTTATTGCCATTGTCCTCTAGCCCCTGCTGCCAGCAAAATTAGCCACGGGCACTGAGCTTTTTCTGTCCTTAACATGAGGGATTCTTTGAAATACCAAAGTTGTCACTGAGGCCATTGCATCTGATCCTGTAGAGATGCTTTGGCTTATGCACAGCAGTGCCTTCCAGAGTGGCTCTCAAACTTCAGTGGAGTTTATCACAGATCAGAGCACATTTTTCACTCCTCTTTTGTAAGTAAACATAAGCTAATGTTTGCATAGTACAGCCTTTAAGAAGTAGTTCCCTAGTTAGATTCAGGTTGTGTTGGCTCCAAACCAGGCATGGGTTAAATGTTCTGGTAGATGCCCACACAAGCACAACCTTGAATTGTTGAGAAATAAAGTGTTTTCTGTTTGAAAATGGTTTAAATTTGATATAAATAACCATATTTTGTTTTCAATGTATTTTTCTATTTACAAATGTGTATAAAAGCGAATGCTCTTCAGTGAACTTTGTGCCAATTAAATCATAATAATAAAAAAGGAGGTCCAGTGTATTCAATTTTGTGAACATGTCAAACTAGTAATTGTAATGTCAAAGGAATTCAGGATTCTAGAGTCCATGAGATGCCCTTTGATGGTTCAGTCAAACAACAAACTGGGGACATAGTTCAAAATCAAGTTTTTGGCCGTTTTATTTATTTAATTTATTTAATGTATATGAATGCTTGCTTGAATGTATGTGTGTGTACCATATGTTGCAGTGTCCTTGGAGGGCAGAAAAGGGCATCAGATCCTTTGGGACTGGAGTCACAGACAGTTGTGAGCTGCCATATGGGTGCTGGGAATTGAACAAGGTCCCTCTGGTAGAGCAGCCAGTGTTCTAATGGCCCAACCATCTCTCCAGCCCCCAATTAAAAATGTTTTCGTCAATATTTATCAAATACGTATATTTGGGAAATGGTGAACTAGGTAGTCCACGGGAGCAACACAAAGATGGTTAAGTTCTGCACTCAAAGCCCAGCTGGGGGGCAGTGCTAGGGCATTGGGGAAGCTTGGCTAACTGACTGAAAGAGACTCAGCCGCTACCTCATGTCTTCACACTGTCGTCCTCTCCTCTCTGGCACACCACCTGAGTGGGTGTATTCCTGGCTGTGAGCTCTAGCACTTTTTGTTGATCTATCTGGGATAGCTGTTCACATATCTGCTTGGTTCTCTTGAGACTGCTCAGATACCACCTCTGCAACTACATCCTACAGAAGATCAGTCACTTTCACAGCCCACCAGAGTGTCCCCTGCTGAAAGTCTGGTAAGTGGTTTTCTAACCCCATCGAAGGGGATTTGTCAAAATCTATGAAGCCACAAAGCCATGAAGCCATAGCTAGGGGTTAGGGACTGTGAGCTGGGGTCTCCAAGTCTGTGCACTTATACCCCTTCTGTAGGTGCTCCTTGGTGCCAGCGCTGGTGCCGTGAACATCTGCAGGCTGGGACTTGTCAAGGGCCACAGCTTTCTGTCTTGTAGACTAGTCTCGCCTTCTGGCTTTGCCTGATGACATTGTCATCCTCAAAATTCATGCTGCAGAACTGGGCAATGAAGTCTTGTAGGGCCTGCCTGCCTGCCTGCCTGCCTGCCTGCCTGCTTTCCTTCCTTTTTGATTTTTTGAGTCACACTTTCTCTGTGTAGTCCTGGCTGCCCTGGAACTCACTCTGTAGACTAGGCTGACTTCAAACTCAGATCGGCCTGCCTCTGATTCTGGGTGCTGGGACTAAAGAGTGTGCCATCACTGCCTGGCCTTGGTTGTTATTTTAAATTTTATTTTACTCATATGCATGTGTATGTCTGTGTCTGTGGACACATGTGTGTGGGTGCTCACAGAGGCTAGCAGAGAATATTTTATTCCCCAGTGCTTTGGAGCTGGAGTTACAGGAAGTTGTAAAATGCTCCCTGTAGGTGCTGGGAACTGAATTCTGAACCTCTGCAAAAGCAGCAAGTGCTCTGCTGAGCCATTTCTCCATCCCTCTGGGATACAAACTTAAAAATAAACACATCATTTCTGTATAAAAATTGCACAGGCTGGGCGGTGGTAGTGCATGCCTTTAATCTCAGCACTTGGGAGGCAGAGGCAGGTGGATCTCTGCGAGTTTGAGGCCAGCCTCATCTACAGAGCGAGTTCCAGGACAGCCAGAGTTATAACAGAGAAACCTGTCCTGAAAAACCACAAAAAAAGAAAAAAGTAAAAAAGGAAAAAAAATTCATTAATGCAGTCGGGCATGGTATCCCAGACCTTTAGTCCCAGCACCAGGGAGGCAGAGGCAGGTGGATCTCTAAGTTCCAGGGCTACACAAAGCCTCTCAAAAAACAAAACAAAAATCTCATAATGCCTTACTGCAGTTTATGCTTTGGGCTGCACTCAGCTCTCTGGCAGCCGCACTGCATGCAGTCCTCGGGCTGTGGGTTGCCGTGCCTGCTAGAGCTTTGTGAAGCCTCCAGTCTTTCGGTCCAAGTTAGGACTGAGAAACAAACACCCAAGCTCAGTGCCACATCCTTGTCATCACAGCAGAGTGAGGCCTACACAGGAGAATGAGAATCCACTTGGAGCTGTGAGATGCCTCAGTGGGTAAAGGCACTTACTGCCAAGCTAGAGACCTGACTTTGATCTGGGCCCGACACAGTGGGAGGGGAGAACCCCATCCCCAAAACTTGTTCATGATCTGCCTGTGCACACATATAAATTAATAAATTAGTAAATAAATTTAAAAATCCAGTCTAGACTATATTACATAGTAAGATTTTTTGTCTAAACAGCAACAAAGGACTAAGGGTGATGGCGCACATCTTTTTGTTTGTTTGCTTTTCAACACCCGGTTTCTCCGCACAGCCCTGGTTGTCCTAGAATTCACTAGACCAGGATCGAAGTCAGAGTGAGTGCTGGGACTAAAGGCGTGCATCCCCACATCTGAAGGTGGTGCACAGAGGAGGCAGAGGCAGGGAGATCTCTGAGTTCAAAGGAGCCTAGTTGACAAAGGGAGATCTTGTCCTAAAAAAATTTTTTTTTTAAATGGTGAGAAATACTCATGGCTTGTGGTATATAAAACTTAGAATATCCCGTCCTCGCTCAAACAATGAAGGGAACGGTATTTATTAGAATAAAAATATTCGTGCCTAAGGGCCACAGTAAAGAAATGTAGAGGCACAGCCAAGCATGGTGGTTCATACCTGTAATCCCAAGCACTTGGGAGGTTGAGGCAGGAGAATCAAGAGTTCGAAGTCATCCTCAATTACATAGCAAATTTGAGGCAAGGCCTGGGCAATATGACACCCTATCTAAAATGACAGCTGGCGATATGGCTCAGTTGGTCGAGTGCTTGTCTACCATGCAGTGTTTGGGGATTTGATGTGCACTGCATAGACTAAGTGTGGTGATGAACCCCTGTAATCGCAACACTGGGGAGATAGAGGCAGGAGGACCAGAGATTCAAGGGTTCCCTTAGGTATGTAATAGGTTTCAGACCAATAATGGATTACACGAGACTGTGTCTCAAAACCACAGCAAGGGCACACTTCGGCAGCAGAAGCATCAAGGCACTGCACTGACAGTCGACCTGCACTCAACACTGGCCAGATCCTGCCTCAAGGGACCCACTGGGTCTCCCTTCCAAATCCTGCTCAGGGTTTGTGGGTTTGCAGGACTCCAGCTCCAGAGCCAGTTCAAGTTGTGGGCGGGTACTCAAGGTTGGGTAGGTTCTGGCAGAACCTTCTATAGGCCCACTGTCATTCTAGAAACAAAAGCACAGAAAAGAGGTGGGTGCCCTAGTCCCTTCCCAAATGGATGGTGGCAACCTAGTGCAAGGACTGGGTATGGTGAAGACCTGGAATGCGGGGCTAATCTGGCTGCTGGTGAGGCAGGTTGTGTAGATGGGTGAGTTGGTGGTGGGAGGGGGAGTTCGACTGGCTGGGATCTGTCAATCTTTGTCTCCCTTCACCTCACAGCCTTACTCCACGGCCACTGTTCATACCCTGTGTTCAGGGCTGGCCTCGAGGGTGCAGCAAGCTAATGTTCTTATTGGTCTTCATTTTCACATTGGAAATGGGTTAGAACCCAAGCTCCAAGTGAAGGGAGAGACTTCTGCGATGATGAATCTGACTTGGCCTGTGCTTTCTCAGAGTGGATCTCTCAAAGGAGGCCTGATGAAATTCCCTGTGCCGCCTAGGAAGGCCTGCTGCAGTGTGGCCTTCAGTGAGAGCAGAGGAAAAACAAGCCAAGTGCTCGGAACTTCCTATTGGGTTTTGAGTTCCCGAGCCCCCAGAATGAGTATACAACACTGAGCTAAGAAAGACTTATTAGTCAAGGAAGCCTGATCTTGAAGAGTAAGGAAATCTGGAAAGCGGAAAACAGTAGGTAAAACATTTAACAAAACAATCAAACATTTCCCAAATGTTAAGATCAGAAAGGCTTAGAATCCCCAGAAGCATTTTCTGAAGATAGGGGGGAATGGGGACAAAAGATGGAATTAAAAAAAAGATTTATGTGTGTGAATGTTTGCACATGTTTGTCCACTATGTGTGTGGCTGGTGTCTAAGGACGACAGAAGAGGATGGATCTTCTAGAACTGGAGTCACAGATGGCTGTGAACCCCCACGTGCCTGTGAGCCATAGAACCTGGGTCCACTGAGCCAATCCCACAGGTCCACTGGGCCATCTCTCTAGTCCCAAAGCATGGAATTTTAAAGAAGCCACTGTGTTTAATCAAGAACCCTACAGCTGGGTGTGGTGATGCTTGCCTGGAATCCCAGCACTCAGGACTCTGAGGCAGAAGGATCCTGGGCTACCTAGGATGTTCCAGGTTGGCCTTGAACTATACAGAAAGACAGGGAGATCACTAGGCTATGTAAGGGGAGAGAGTCTAATTGAAACCTCTTGCTAGCTGAGAAGCAAGAAACACAATCAAAAGCCTTTGCCTTGAAGGCTGCAACCATGGAATTAACATTCCTTTCTAGATACTTTCTGATAAGCAGCAAGGATCCAAGCCCAAGGCCAGAATGCATATGACCTTGGATAGAGCCTCATTCCTTTCCCCAGACATTACCTGAGAATCTCAAACAAAATTTCACTAGGTTTCTAGGTCTCTGCCTGGACTGGCTTTACCTTAGCAGTGTCTTCAAGCTGCATCTAGTCATCTAGTGATAAGATGGTAAGTCACCCAAACCCTGAACACTTTTGTAAAAAAAAAAAAAAGAAATCTTGCAGACCTGGCAGCAACACACCATTAATCCCAGCAGGAGGAGGTGGATGCCGGCAGTCAGGCAGATCTCTGTAAGTTGGAGGTCAGCCAGGGCTCCACAGTGAAACCCTGTCTCAGTACAAAACAAAACACGAAAAGGAATGAGCTGTGACCGTCTTCAATGTCCATGTCACAGATGCTGGCTTGGATGCAGCTGCCTTTCTGTGTGCCCCAGAATACTAAGAGTGGACTGTGCCTCAAAAGAGCAAAAAGGAACATTTTTTGTTGACAGCTGTCAGCCAGGGATGGGGTACATGCATGTAATCCCAGCATTTGAGCAGCTGAAGCAGAAGAACAGCCACAGTTTGGAGGCCAACCTGGGCTACGTGGTGAGTCCAGGGCTGCCTGGACTTGAGACTCTGTCTCAAAGAGCAAGCGAGCAAACAACAAACAAAAGCAAAAACGAATTATATAGTCATTTTGATCAAAGTATAAGGACCTTCTTGTGATAAGATGCATACAGTTCACTAGTTTGTGCACATCTAGACATCAGGGGCTGGAGAGATGCAGCCAGGATTAAGAACATGTACTACTTCTACTGAGGACCCCATTTGATTCCTAGCACCTACCTCAGGTGACTCAACTGCATACAACTGCAGCTCCGGGGGATCCAATGCCTCTGGCCTCCCCTGCGTTCACCATTGCATACTATCAACACATGCACATAATTAAAAGTAATAAAAATAAATCTTTTGGTTGTTAGACTGTTTTATTTTTCGGAGACAGGGTTTCTCTGTTGCATCTCTGGCTTTCAGCTCTGGATTTCAGTCTGTAGTCCAGGCTGGCCTTGAGCTCACGGAGATCCACCTGCCTCTCCCTCCCAAGTGTGGGATTAAAGGCGTGTGCCACCACCTCCTGGCAAAAATAAGTCTGAAGAAAACAAAGCTTTCAGCATTGTTCTGCCTATCCACAGAAGTTTGTAAGTCTACTCTGTGATCATCTGAATGGATTGTCCTTTCTGCGTCTTCCTATTCCTCTCAGACCTCAGGAGAATCCGTGGCCTATTGTATACTCCAATTGCCCAGATCCTCCTTTAGCTTAGAGAGGTTGTACAGAGAGGACAAGGAGCTGCCTGAATGAGTTCTGGGAGATTCTTCTGGCTGGGGATGAGGCCCCAACTGTTAAGCCCAGGAGGGTTGTAACTCCATCCCAAGTGGTAAGGAATAAATAACGTGAACAGGAAACTAAATGGAAATATAATTCTGTCATTTAGACAAAAGAGACATTACAAAGTCTCTCTGGTTAGGAAGCCTGGAGTTACCTTCATTAACAGTGCTTTCTTTTGCCCCCACCCAGCTGTCTCTAGAAAGTAGAAGAATCGGAAGCCCCGCATACCTGAAGAGACCTTAATTCCTGTCTGGGCTCAACTGTCTCAAAACCAAAAGCAACAGAAATTAAAAGGATATGGTGCTAAGGTGCGGGGAATACTGAGACTTAATTGACCCTGAAGGGACTCGGTCTTGAGGTTGGGTGCTCTGTCCTCACTTCCCCTGGTTGAAGCTTAGGAAGTCTGCTGCTTCCCAATAAGACCAGAAACCTGCCTGTCCTCCAGGTGCAGGGTGCGGCCCACCCCTCCCCCCCTCCCCCAGCTCCGGACCCCTCCCCAAACACACACACAGGTTCAGCCAGCACATCTGTAAGGCTTTGAGGAGAGGTAGGGCTCCTGGGAATGGGAAGCAAGGCCTGAGATCTGATTGGAAGGACACCAGTGGGTGGGGCTAGCAAGTCCCTTAAATATGGCTAGGTAGAGCTGCCTTTAGTTTTAGTGGGTTTGATGTTGCATAGGCTGTCTGCAGCAAGACTGGTACAGTATGACTGCTTTCAAGAAGTTTCCCACGCTGGTCCCGCTGCGCCACAAAGAAGCGGGCTTATTTGAAACGGTCGACAAGTCCAAAGAGCTGCCCAAGTGGTTCGGTCCAGAGTACATGAGCCAGCCTAAGGCAATGTATATGGAGGCTGGGCTAGTGGAAGCGATTTTTGGTGAGTGAGCTGGGAAGGGAGGGCAGAGGTAAGTCTTTTCCTGACCCCAATGTACACTCTGACTGGGTTTGTCCTGGAGGAAGCCTCTCCGGTGGCTGTGGCCCTAGCCTGGCCTGTGCTACCCAACCCCACTCCCTCGACTTTCTAACTAACATGCCAAGAAGTGGAAACCGCCACATCCTCATGTCTCCCCTGTTCCCTGGCCAGGTAAGGATGGAGAACACGTCCCACATGTGGAGTGTGTGTCACGTACCGTGATTAATGTGAACATATGGAACCCTGAAGAGGAAGCTGAGATTTTGATATTCGGGCCGCTGCATTACCAAAAGGATGTGTCGGAGATGATCCTTAACTTGGCAGAGCACTTCCGTAATCTAATGAATCAAAGTATGGCTTTGGGAGTAGGTGGGGCTGCCCTGCCTGGTAAATTTTGGCTCCGTGGGAGGGATTCACCTGGGGAAAGTGAGGTTTGAAGTGTTCTAAAAGGCCAGAAGGCCCTGTGTTTGGGAACCCTTGGCCCCTGCTCCTGCAGGTCACAGGGTTGACTGTCCTTACAGGTCTCCTTACACTGCTTTTCTTCCAATTCAGAGAAGCACCAGGAGGCTGAGACCCAGTGTTGTCCGGTGAGGGTCCATGAGGTTGCCAGCATTCCGGCTCCTGTGTTAGTCTGGGAGTGTGCCACCCGGAGATCTCGTGTGGAGGTCCGAGAAGCCGCCACTCAAACAGCTCGCGTGGAAGGTCCGGGAGGCTGCCACTCAAACAGCTCGCGTGGAGGTCCGGGAGGCTGCCACTCAAACAGCTCGCGTGGAGGTCCGGGAGGCTGCCACTCAAACAGCTCGCGTGGAGGTCCGGGAGGCTGCCGGACTCAAACAGCTCCGGGAGGTCCGGGAGGCCGCCACCGTATCCGGATCCCCTGGAGGTCCTGGAGGCCGCCACTCAGCCGGACCCCCTGGAGGTCCCGGAGGATGACACCCAACCGGGACCCCTGGAGTACTGGGAGGATGACATCCAGCCGTTTCCCGTGAAGTTCTGGAAGGCTGCCACCCACTCTATTCTGGAGGCATATGAGGATGATACCCAGCCTGTTCTGGAGGTCTGTGAGGATGACACTCAGCTGGAACCCCTGGAGGTCCAGGAGGATGACACCAACCCGGGACCCCTGGAGTACTGGGGGGACGACATCCAGCCATATCCCGTGAAGTTCTGGAAGGCTGCCACCCAGTCTCTTATCCTGGAGGTTCCAGAGGATGACACCCCACCTGTTCTGGAGATTCCAGAGGATGACACTCCACCTGTTCTCCTGGAGGTCCCAGAGCATGACACCCCACCTGTTCTGGAGGTCCCAGAGGATGATACCCAGCATTCTGTAGAAGTCTCTGAGGCCTCAAGCCAGCAAGTCTCCAAGGCCTCTTCCCAGAATTTCTTTTCTATGTGGTTTTGGCCCTAGAGTTGGAAAGAATGCAATAAGGTTGTTTTTCACCTTGTATTGTTAAATGCTTGCAAAGACAATTTTGAAAATTTCCCAATAAAGAATTACATTCCCTGAGTTGTGTTACTTGGATGGTAGAAAGGGGACAGCTCTCCTCCAGCAGCCAAGTGCTGTTGGACACTCTATCTTTCCGGGAGGGTGGAATCTCATGTTGGTCCCCACCCCAGCACCCCCAGGATCAGATGCTCCACTGTGCTCCTGTCATCTCCATATCCTGCTTTGTCAGCCATAACATGGAGGTTCTGCCTTGTTACCGCTGTAGTCAGAGGTGTGGATTTCAGAGAGTGAGGCCTAAAAATGAGGACTAAAGTTTCATACAATAGCCAAGGCCTCAGATTATTCTGAGGGTTAAGCAAGGTCAAAGTTTACCTGAGTTCAAGTCCCATACAGTCACATGGGCAAGGCTGTATACAGTCACCAGGACAACTCCTGCTGGGAGACATCATTCTGAATAATGGGTAAGACAGGTAATCTGAAACAAAACCCACTCCTATCTACTACACCTGGGAGGGCCCGAAAGCACAATCCAGGCAGAAATCCATGTTATGGAGGAATGGAGGTTACAAGACTCTTGTTTACTTGGCGGTCTCGCAGAGGCTCTCAGAAATCTCACACAGCTTCATCACGGACTTTGTCCTGACACTGCCTCGCCTCACAGGCACCGAGCCCAAGCTTTGCTCTGCCCTCCTCAGTGACTAGATCCTAGAAAGTTTGAGACCTGTTCTCACTGTATAGCTCTCCCTAACCTAGAATGTGGTATGTACACCAGACCCACCCTGAACTTCTAGAGGTCAACCTGCCCCACATTCATTCCCAAAGGCTAGGACTAAAGGCCTGCACCACCACACCCTGCCTCCTGGCACTGGATGGGAAAAGGTCACAATTATTACCCTTTAGCCCTACCACCTGAATCTTTCTTTCCGTGCACAGTTAAGAGCACTCAGCTGCCTCCACCTCAGGCTTCTCTGAGGAGGCTCACACATGTGCCCTCAAAGTTCAGGAAACTCAGATGACCCCAGAGAGACCCAAAGTTGACACCATTGCAGCCCCAACCCTCCCACAATGTCCCTCCTCCCAGAGGGACACTAGCCAAAGCCAGAAGTAGCTGGTGGCACCCGGATACAACCAAACAGACCTTTCAAAGCCGGCCGTGTAGAATTACCAGGTTTCAACCCAGTCTGCTCAAGGCACCTTGGATCCAACAGCAGCTCCCTGCTAGGATTACCAAGTGGTGGGAAAGTCAGCGGCCCTGCAAGGCAGCTCCTTCCGGAAGGCAGATGAACTGGGTTAAGGAGCACAGGGGAACATCTGATCCTGGGGGTGCTGGGGTGGGGACCAACCTGAGATTCCACCCTCCCGGATAGATAGGGTGTCCAACAGCACTTGGCTGCTGGAGGAGAGCTGTCCCCTTTCTACCATCCAAGTAACACAACTCAGGGAATGTAATTCTTTATTGGGAAATTTTCACAATTGTGTTTGCAAACATTTGACAACACAAGGTGAAAACAAACAGCCCTACTGCATTCTTCCCCCAACTTCCAGGGCAAAAAAACAAAGAATGTCTGTAGACTTAGGCCAGCATGGGTTTTTCATCCCAGACTAGTCTGGAGCTAAGAGCCCCCTGCTTCTGCCTCCAGGTGCTGGGGTTACAGGTATGTACCACATTTATCCTGGCTCACACCTGGGTCAGAGAGGCCATTATAACCTAGTAACTGGTTCCAAGGCAGCCCTTGGAGGCTGAATTGTGACATCCTGGACCTGGTTCAAAGACTGCTGAACTCCAGGCTCCTGGACTGGAGAACTCTGGATCTTCCCTTCAAGAACAACCTCAGGAAACTTCTGGGATGGAGCCTCGGAGACCTCTACAGAATGCTGCACGATGTCAGCCTCACAGACTTCAATGAGAGACTGCTGGGCAACCTCCTGATGGACTTCCCCTGAAAGATGCTGGCTGGCAGATTCAACAGCCTCCACATGGGCCTGCAGGGTGGTAGACTCACAGATCTCCATGGGATCCAGCTGAGTGGCTGCCCCATGGACCTCCACAGGAGACAGGTGGGCCATAGCCTGACGGATCTCCACGGGAGACAGCTGGGGGACAGACTGATCAACCTCCATGGGAGACGGCTGGGGGACAGCCAGATGGACCTCCACGGGAGACAGCTGGGGGACAGACTGATCGACCTCCATGGGAGACGGCTGGGGGACAGCCAGATGGACCTCCACGGGAGACAGCTGGGGGACAGACTGATCGACTTCCACGGGAGACAGCTGGGGGACAGACTGATCGACCTCCACAGGAGACAGCGGGGGGACAGCCTGATCGACCTCCACTGCAGACGGCTGGGGGACAGCCTCATGGACCTCCACGGGAGACAGCTGGGGGACAGACTGATCAACCTCTATGGGAGATGGCTGGGGGACAGACTGATCAACCTCTACGGGAGACGGCTGGGGGACAGCCTGACGGACCTCTACACAAGTTGTCTGGGTGGCAGCCTGACGGACCTCCACACGAGCTGTCTGGGTGGCAGCCTCTCGGACTAACACAGGAGCCAGCTGGGTGGCAGACTCCCGGACCTTCACGCGAGCTGTTTGAGTGGCGGCTTCTCGGACCTCCACACGAGATCTCCGCGTGGCACACTCCCAGACTAACACAGGAGCCGGAATGCTGGCAACCTCATGGACCCTCACCGGACAACACTGGGTCTCAGCCTCCTGGTGCTTCTCTGAATTGGAAGAAAAGCAGTGTAAGGAGACCTGTAAGGACAGTCAACCCTGTGACCTGCAGGGGCCAAGGGTTCCCAAACACAGGGCCTTCTGGCCTTTTAGAACACTTCAAACCTCACTTTCCCCAGGTGAATCCCTCCCACGGAGCCAAAATTTACCAGGCAGGGCAGCCCCACCTACTCCCAAAGCCATACTTTGATTCATTAGATTACGGAAGTGCTCTGCCAAGTTAAGGATCATCTCCGACACATCCTTTTGGTAATGCAGCGGCCCGAATATCAAAATCTCAGCTTCCTCTTCAGGGTTCCATATGTTCACATTAATCACGGTACGTGACACACACTCCACATGTGGGACGTGTTCTCCATCCTTACCTGGCCAGGGAACAGGGGAGACATGAGGATGTGGCGGTTTCCACTTCTTGGCATGTTAGTTAGAAAGTCGAGGGAGTGGGGTTGGGTAGCACAGGCCAGGCTAGGGCCACAGCCACCGGAGAGGCTTCCTCCAGGACAAACCCAGTCAGAGTGTACATTGGGGTCAGGAAAAGAGTTACCTCTGCCCTCTCTTCCCAGCTCACTCACCAAAAATCGCTTCTACTAGCCCAGCCTCCATATACATTGCCTTAGGCTGGCTCATGTACTCTGGACCGAACCACTTGGGCAGCTCTTTGGACTTCTCGACCGTTTCAAATAAGCCTGCTTCTTTGGGGCGCAGCGGGACCAGCGTGGGAAACCTCTTATAAGCAGTCATGCTGTACCAGTCTTGCTGCGGATAGCTTATGCAACTTCATACCCAGTAAAACCAAAAGCAACCACTCTGCTCTGACTAGCCATATTTGAGGGATTGTTTGCTAGCTCCACCCACTGGTGTCCTTCCAATCAGATCTCAGGCCTTGCTTCCCATTCCCAGGAGCCCTACCTCTCCTCAAAGCCTTACAGATGTGCTGGCTGCACCTGTGTGTGTTGGGGAGGGGTCAGGAGCTGGGGGAGGGGGGCTGGAGAGGTGGGTGGCACCCTGCACCTGGAGGACAGGCAGGTTTCTGGTCTTATTGGGAAGCAGCAGACTTCCTAAGCATCAACTCGGGGAAGTGAGGACAGAGCACCCAACCTCAAGACCGAGTCCCTTCTAGGTCAATTAAGTCTCAGTATTCCCCGCACCTTAGCACCATATCCTTTTCCTTTCTGTTGCTTTTGGTTTTGAGACAGTTGCGCCCAGACAGGAATTAAGGTCTGTTCAGGTATGCAGGGCCTCCCGATTCTTCTACTTTCTAGAGACAGCTGGGTGGGGGCAAAAGAAAGCACTGTTAATGAAGGTAACTCCAGGCACGTGGCTTCCTAACCAGAGAGACTGCATTATCTTCCTAACCAGATTGCATTAGCTCAGTAACCATGTCTCATTATGTTGGGAGAGGGGTTTAAAGGACAATGGCAGAGATGATAGATGTTCAATTTAAAAAGCATTAAGAGGGCTGGACATGATAGCTCCACACTTGACCCCAGTTTGTGGGAGGCTGAGACATCTGTATCTCTGTGAGTTTGAAGCCAGCCTGGTCTATGTAAGAGTTCCAGACCAGTCACGGCTACGGACTAAATTCCTGTCGCAAAAGAAAAAGCAAAAGCAAGCCACATGAAAACTACCACACAGAGTACTTCTTCCTCTAGACTTGTTTTTCTAATTACAAGTTCTGCCAGACATTCACTGTCAGAAAACACAGTTTTTAGCTCTTAAAATTATAATCGATGGTGTGTTTCCCTTGATGAGGGTCTTTGGAAATCTTGGTTTACTTGCTTTAAGCTACTTTGATAAGACTTTGACATGAACGAGACACCTTAGGTCTGAAGAAGCAGATTCTGAGAAGAATATTATAAACACCTGTTCTGGGTATGAAGACACTGAGGCAAGGGAGCACAGCTCACGTCATGATCTTGGCCAGATCCAGCCAGGACATAAACACCCACATTCCCAGAGAAAGGGACAGGCTACACAACACTGTCCTTGAACTGCATACACATGAGACTGCTTAAGTACAGACATTCTCCCTCCAGAGAGCAAATAAACATGCTGAGAGTACACCAACGGGAGGAAAAGCATAATTGGGAAACATCAGCAGCACTCAGCCCGATGGTAAAGTCAAATCCGTAATCTGCACACTAACTGAAGCTGCAGCCTGAAGGTGTCAGACCCAATGTATAAATATTAGGAGGGAAAAAAATCCTCTCTAACCATGCACACAGCAGAAGCACCAGCTATGCCCAGATGTGGACTGAACCGCAGGCAAACACATGGGGCTCCATGATCTGCAGCGAAGAGCCAGAAAACCTGACTTCACGTGCTCCCACTCCTTCACCCACCCCTGCCCCACAAGCCCTTCCCACCACCAAACTCAGGGAGTCTACCCAGTCTACTTACAGTCTATAGATATGACCATAATTCATTTATCTTCGAGGGAAGGCTTATTCAAAGGTAATGTGGAAACACATTGATCCAACGTCTACATACTTGTTAAATTCAAGTGCTTGAGAGTGATGTTTTAGAAGGCCAGCTGTGGTATGGATCTGTAAATCTGGATCTCAAGACCATGACAGCCTTTGATCACTCAAAGATCTCATGTCCTCAATGAGACTCTAGGTCTATCTGTGTTACGGCAGGTGAGGTTACCTTCAGCTCTCTACCTAGCACTCACATCTTTGGTGGCTGCAAAAGCTTAATTCCCTGAATGACCTGCCACTGTGGGCTAAGGTTGTATAAGGCACTTCAGGCCGTGTGGGATAGTTCTCCCAATTCTTGGACTAAATCTTAAAAAGCTGCAACAAGTTACAAACGGATGCTGAGTTAAAGTCTATCGGAGAGGAGGAGAAGCAATTGGAACAGGATGCGGTGCTGTTGATCTCGCCTGCTGGCTGGGTCTCAACTGCAGAGCTCACAGGCAGGAGCCCCCAGAGCTCCTGCACGGCTGCACAGCTCACTTGGTGTCTCAACAGCCACACAGCCCTTTCTCCTTCTCCTCACTTAGCTGATCTGCTGAGGCGTGGCCATTGGATCGCACCACTCCTTCTGGAATCCAGGACTTGTCCACACACCTTTCCATCCTCTTCATTATCAGGTCCAGCAGCATCTCGATGGCTTGGCTTATGTTTGTCCCATTGGCAGCACTAGTTTCAAAATAGGGGATTCTGGAAGACAGGAACAATCCGGTAACAATGGGGAAGGAGGACAGTGACCTTTGACCCTCAGAAGTTTTGGGCCATTCATAATTTAGAGAATAATTTGAGGATAAACGTACATGACAACAGTGTGACTTTAATAGTAACCAGAGAGGAGACAACAGTATTGCAGTTAACATAACTCAATGTGCCAAATCACAAAACAAATGAATTCCATTCCAATCTGTGTCTTTCTCAAAACAGTTCTTCAGGTTTCATTTTTCATAATGATATCATTTGCCAGCAACTAAATCAAACTCCAGCTAAAAGGAGTCCTATCACTGCAACTGGCTTAAGCCAGTCATTCTACTTGGGCTGGTGTTTGCACCTGTGTCTCTCAAAGAGCAAGTGTCCTGAACAGGGTGTAAAAAAAACACTGGACTTTGTGTTGTCTAAGCATAAAAAGGGGGTGTGGGGCTGGGGACAATAATCTAGACTGTGGTGGGTCATGCATTTAATGCCAGCACTAGGGAGACAGAGGCAGGCAGATGTCAGAGTTAGAGGAAACCTAGTCTACAGAGTGACTTTTGGGAAAGCCAGGGCTTCACAGAGAGACCCTGTCTCAAAAAACCAAATAAATATATAGTCTGTGCCTGGGGAAGAAAATGAGTATAAAGAAAAGACGAGGAGCTGGAGAGATGGATCAGAAGTTCAGAGCACTGGCTTCTCTTGCAGAAGATTCCGTTCTGGATTCAGTTCCCAGCACCCACATGGAGGCTCACAGGGTCTGAACTCAAGTTCCAGGGGATCTGAGCCCTCCACTGGCTCCCCCAGACTTGGCTTCTATGTGATGCACAGGCATAAACGCAGGAAAACCTTGCCCAACAGCATGTAAAATATAAAGAGTTTTTGGGTTGTTGTGTTGTTTGAGACAGGATCCTTCTACACAGCCCTGACTGTCCTGGATTCATCATGTAGACCAGGATGGCCTTGAACTCACCTTGAACTCTCTCACTGGACTGAGACTCACCTGCCTTGTCTCCCAAGTGCTGGGATGAAAGGTGTGTGCCTCCCTGGCCCTAAATACTTTGTTGTTGTTTTTAAAGAATGAAGAGCCAACACAGAGGTACACACCTGTAATCCCAGCACACAGCAGAGACAGGATTGCTGCAAATTCAAGGCCAGCCTAGTCTACACATCAGATTCCAGTCCCCAGCCAGAGTCAGACCTTGTCTCAAAGGCAGAAAGGGCAGAAAGGGGTGGGGGAGGAAGGAAAGGATGAAAGAACTAAAAGCCAGGGAGATGGTGACACACTTGGGACCCTGGGAGTTTCACGACAGAACTATGTAAGAGGCCCTGTCTCAAAAAGAGATTCTGGGTTGTAGAGCAACACTGTGCTCCCTCCACAGCCCTGGACCCTTCCCCTTATCTCTGAAGAGGAAGAAGAGGAACAGCAGCAGTTCATAAGGTCATGGTGCCAAGGAGATGACACTCGCAATACTCAGCACAGGCCCTAACACTCAGACATGACAGTCTGCTCCCAGGAACAGTATTCTTGCTGGTTGTGGATTTCTGTACATTCGAGCGCAGCTTGGTCTACAGAGTGAATTCCAGATGCCAGTGAAAGGGTTAAGTACTGAGAAGACTATCTCAACCTTAGTGTGTGAGTGTGGGTGTGTGTGTGTGTGTGCATGTTTCTGTATTCTTCCCCAAAATTTATTAAACAAAAGTTTAGGTATCTAGGCATAAATTCAAAAGGCTCTTTATTCTAGCCATAGACTTCTGGCACTCCCCTTCCTGTCCACATGGTGGTGGTAATGCAGCACTAGCCAAGGAGCTGTCTTGCTTAGTGGCATGAAAAATGGTTGGTTAATACTGATCTCCACCTACAAACGACCACTTAATTAATGGCTATGTAGAGGCGTGAGGACAACTAATTTTGATATGCTTTAAAAATATTCACCACAATTTAAAAATAAAGACATCAAGCAAACAAAATGATTATCAAATCCATACAAGGGACTATCTCCTGTACAGTTATCCACCAGGGTTTCAAAAGAGCACAATCCTGAACCAGCTGATATCGAAAGGGCAGAAGCCTTAACAAGCTGACCTCTTTTCCATGATTTCTTTATTGAAAAAACAAGAAACTTAAAACCTAGTTACCAGGGATGAAGAGAAGGCTCAGTGGTTAAGAACGCCTACCGTCTTGCAGAGGACCTGTGTTTAGCCCCCAGTACACACATCAGACACTCACAACTGCCTGTAACTTTAGCCCCAGACAGGTACTATGCCTCTGACATCTGTGGGGTTCCTGCAGAGCACCTGTACTCACTTGCACACACACAACTACATATATTTAAATTGAATTACATCTATGCTTTAATGTAGTTACGGGAATGGTATTGGGTCTTATATGTAGTTCAATACGAAAGCACTTTCCTGGTCTGTGAAAGCCCTTGGGTTCAGTCACCAGTTCTGCAGAAGTTGCCAGAATGACAGCAAGGATGTCTGGGGAGTTTCGTCAAATGTGTCTATGGGTTTGGCTTCCATGTGGATGCAGAATTCGTGGGGAGTCTTGCAGAAAGCTAACTGCAGGATCACAGGAAAGGGCTGTGTGGTGATCATCTGAACCCGAGGACTGTGGCAAATGAAGTCTGGATCCTCTGTTGAGTTACTCCTGGAATTCATTACACAAAGCTAAGGATGCCACTGAATTTCTGATCCTTCTGCCTCCACCTCCCAAGTGCTGGGATGTAGGTGTGTCCTACTATGCCTGGTTTATGCAGTGCTGGAATGGAATCTGAGACTTTGTGCATACTTGACAACACGCCGGGACTGAATTATATCTCCAGCCCTGTGATATAATCTCACTAAGTTGCTCAGGCTGGACTAAAACATAAAATTTTCCTGTCTTACTCAGCGCCCAGAATAATGGGATTATAGGCCTGTGCCCTATGTCCAGTACATCTGACCTTAAAAAAATCTTTAAGTGTGATGTCTTTTATGTGATATGTGTGTGTGTGTGTGTGTGTGTATACATACATACATACATACATACATACTTTCAGTTATTTAGAATCAATGTTGTTAATTTGTTTTGTCTGTGTATAGCTTTTCTGTTGTCTTTTGAGCTGTACCCTGTTTTGACTACGCACCTTTGTTAAACTTATTGTATGAGAGGGTACATCTACTTACTGTTAAACTGGATTTACTTCATAATTATTCTTTATTATTACTCATTAATTGCTTACCTCATTATTCGTCATTATTATTATTTATACAAATGAATGCTCAGCACACAGGAAGCCTAGGTTACCATCTTCAGTGCTCCATAATCTGGGCATGTGAACATACCTGTAATTCTAGCACTCAGGAGATGGGAAGAGTAAGGTCATTCAAGCTTATTCTTGGCTAGAAATTGAACTGGAGGCCAGCCTGGGGGAATATATGATGCCCAAAAGAATAAAAAGCCACTTTTCTACAAATATTACTGCTGTTGAGCGATAATAAAATAAGAGATGAGCAGGATTAAAATTAGTAATACACAGGGCTGGGGGTGGCGCGGTGGTCAAGACACCTGACTGCTCTTGCAGAGGACCCAGATTGACTCCCAGTACCCATGTGTTGGTTCACAAGTACCTGCAGCTCCAGTTCCAGGGGATCTGGTGCCCTCTTCTGGCCTCTAAGGCATGTGTGTACATGTAGTGTAGGCACATGCATCGTGCAGGTAACCACCTGCACATGAAATAAGATAAACCTTTAAAAAAACCTTCCAGCTTTCCTTTGAAGTTCCTTTTGTTTTAAGTATGTTTTAAATTTGTTTTTTTGACAATTTCATAGTCTTTTCATCCCCCTCTGCACCTCCTCCCAGACCCTCTCCACCTCCTCCCTACCCATCTAAATTCACATCCTCTCTCCCTCCCTTCCTGCCCCCTCCAAGTCCACCCCACCGAAACACTGAATCCAGTGTGTTGGCTGCTGATTCTGGGTGTGGGGCCTGCCCTGGAGTGTGGTCTATATACCAGGTGTAACTCCATCAGAGAAAACTGACTTTCCCTCTCCCAGCAGCAATCAGATGCAGCAACTCCTTAGCTGGGAGTGGGACTTCAGCCCACCTCGCCCCCTGGTGCTGGAATTTGTCTGGCATGAGCTTCTGTGGGACTTGTGCCTGCCACCTCAATCTCCAGTTCATCTGTACATCTGCCATTCCTGTCTGGAAAATTGTTGTTCTTTGAAGTCATCCACCACCTTGAGTCTTGGTACCTTCCCAACCCCCGCTTCCACATAGATCCCTGACTCTTGAGGGGTGATGTGATGTAGACATTGCATTTAGGGCTGAGCGTTTTGATGTCTCTTATTCAAAAGACAGGTGTCTTATGACATGTGCACACACACACTTTTAAGGGTTATCATATTCTCCCATAGCTCTCTGATAAGCATGCTGGAGTGTGTAATAAGGACAGGAATAACAGTCCATTCAGTTTTAAAGATTGTATTATCAATGCTTTGCAAGTATTCTCTCAGCTCTTTGCATCTGTTTATGCATTTGTGGTTTTCAGAAGCACTTTGCATATATTTTGTATTGATCACGGGCTCACGTTAAGACTTCCGTTGAACACGTTTTCCTGTATCCTAGGCCAGCTGCAAATGCATGCATACTGTGAAAACCCAGATATCGTGCTGTGTGGAAATCAGAGTGACCTGGAAGAGCAGAGGGCAGTGAAAGAGGAGGAGGCCAGGGAGCTCGCAGAGAAGTATGGGTGAGTATTCCTGCTGTGGTGGGATCTAGAGGAAGCATCTTAACAGCAGCATTAGCATGTGAGCAAGTACTGAAAAGACCTAGTGAGAAAACAGAGTGAGAAGCTCAGCTTTTGGCCATGGGAGGTGTCAAATGCCTCATATTTCACGTGAGTATGGCAGTGGGAGTTTCGGGAGACACAGGGGGTGTGGGTGTCCCCTGGTGTCTTGTGCCCCTCTTGTCAATCTCCTGGAATTTGCAGGAAGAGCTTTGAGTGACTACACTGACTGTAGGGCTTTCTGTCCAACATGCAAACAGAAGGCTCCTAGAATAAGGACATCCTGTGTTGAGCAAGGAAATCTCAAAACCACTTTCGATAGCATCGCTGAGTCCTGGCACAGGAGGCCTTTTTGGGAATCACAGAGCAGGTGCTGCCTTTGCTGGGGAGGAGGTGAAGATACCCTGTGGTTTAGTTGGTTTTGAGTGGAGGAGAGCCAGAAAACACTGTCTTCCTCCTTAAGCTCTTGGGGCAAGTTCATGGTGGCACCACGGGACTTGCACAAGTCAGTAGAGGGTGAACTCCAGGGGAATTATCGCTTCACTTTACTTCCCTCTCCTGAATTATGAGAGTGCAAATGTAGGTTTAAAGCTCACTATTAAAGTAGGAGGCAGGGCTGGAGAGAAGGCTCTCAGCTGAGAGCAGTTGCTGCACAACCACAAGGACCAGAGTTTGGACCTCATCACCCATGTAACAAGCTGGGAGTCTGGTGCATGCCTATATCCCCAGCTCTGAGGGAGGCAGAGACAGGAGAATCACTGGGACTTGCTTCCAGCCCCTAGCTGAGAAGATGTGAGTCCCAGGTTCAGGGAAAGACCTTGCCTTAAAGGAATGGGCTGAGAGTGGGAGAGAGGGACACCTGATATCTTTCTGGCTTACATAACTTCATGCAGACACATGTGCATACAGTCACATACATAGACACATCATAAAAAACAAGCCTTTAATATAAGGAGACAAGAAACAGAATTTTTTTGTGTGTGTGGTTTTGTGAGACAAGGTCTCTTGTATCCCAGACTGACCTTGGACTCCATGTGTAGCAGAGGATGATTTTGAATTCCTGAGGCTCCTGTCTCTGCCTCCCCAGTGCTTAGGTTACAGATATGTTCCACCATGCCTGAGTTTATCCAGTACTGAGGACTGAACCCAGGGCTTCAGTCATTCTAGGCAAGCACTCTACCAGGGAGCAGCATCCCCAGCTTGGAGGCAGGATTTTGAAGGGACAGAACATGAGATTGTATGGTCTTATAGGTAGGACGTTAACCTGATAGTAGCTCTGGGGCTTAGGCAGAGTCAAGGAAGGCCAGGGAAGGACTATTCCTGTTGACTGTGTGACTATTGCTTTGTACTTCTGTGGGTTGAAGTAGGTTCAGCAAGGATTGGAGGATGGGACTGACACAGGGGGAGGGGATGGAGGGTTAGGTTGGCCAAGTGGAAAGAAGTCATGCTCTGGGAAGGTGGCTTTAAGTGTCAGCCAAGGGAGACAGAGGGTAGGAAGCCTTTGAGCCCAGAAGGGTGCTATGCTTTTCCAGATCAGTTAGGGAGCTGCAGGTAGGACGAAATGGAGGGCAACAGACTGCAAACAGACATGAGGTAGGCAGGGGCTGGATTCCTGGGACAGTGAAGGAGGGATGCAGGAGAGAAAACACAGGGTGGGTCAGTTCCCACTTCACCTGGAGGATCCCCCAGCCCTGCTGCCTTACTCTGCCAAGGAGATGCAAGGAGATAGGGAGTGTTTCATGCCAGGGTAGATGGTGTGGGTCCTGAGAAACCTCTGGGAGCTTTTAACAGTTTTGTGAGTGTGGGCCTCATCTCTGCTGTTGTAGTCCTGTGGAGTTTTAGCAGTAGGGTTCAGCTGGGTACTTGTATATGAAGAGATCCTGAGCTGGGGAGATGATGGCACAGTGGCAAAGAGCTTTACCTTGCAAGCATGAGGATCTGAATTTGATTCCCCTCGGAACTGACATTAAAGCCTGGCATGGTGGCACATACCTTTAATCCAATCCTAGTACTCAGGAGGCAGAAGCAGGCAGATCTCTGTGAGACTGAGGCCAGCCAGGACCACACAGTGAGACCCTACCTTACAGAACAAAACAAAAGGTTGGGCATCTTAGCTCTTTCATTTAATCTCAGCTCACCAAGGAAGACACAGAGGCATAATCATACATTCACGGCCTGCCAGACCTCAACAGAGGTAACCACCATCATGCCATACTGGACAGTGGAACCCCGAGCATCTGAGCTCAGGTGTTTTTATTGATCCAGAACTTCTCAGGTGTTCTCTGATAGCATGTGCGGATCATTAGCAATCAAACAACACACATAAATCCAATACCTGCAGACAGTACAAAATGCCAAGATCTAGACAGCCCTTCACCCAACAGTGCATGAAACCATTTTAAACATAACTAAAAATAAATGAACTTCTACAATTCCCCTTTTCTGTATAAGCCAATCTTAAAAAAAATAAAAACCTTTATGTCTACAACACAATTTAATACTACACCCAAAAAACCGTTTAAAAGAGGAACAATTATGAGGCTTCTAGTACACATGACCAGATAATACCAAACATGTATCATCTTTTTACAATGTCTTTGGACAAGAGAAAAACATCAATGTTCAATTACCTGGAGTTCACTCAAGATCTTCTGGGCTCTCTCCAAAGGGCTTGGGTCACTTGTCAGGCTCTGTCCTCTGCAGCACACACGGCTTGTCCTCCAGGGTCCAGCTGGCTCCCCTCCACTGCTGCTGCTGCTCTTGGTGGTCGCCCCATGGTACTGGCATCTTCAGGATTCTGGGTTCTCTTGCAGCAACTTCCTGCACTACCAATAGCCTTTCCTGGGCTCTCTTCATGGTGCTAAGCCTCAACTTCTTTACATGATCCCCTTCAATCTGGGCCTTCAACTGCTACTGAGGCTGCAATTTACTAATGGCCTCTTCCTGGCCTCTCACTGTGACAAGCCTCAGCTGCTCTCCAAAGTCTCCTTCATGCCTTCAAAACCAGTAAAATCTGGGTGCCTCTTACAGTACCAAGTTCAGCTACCAGGACGAGATGCAACCAGTGCCAGTTCTGGAAGACAGCTTCTATGTGCTGTCTCTGAGGAAACCCTTCCCGGATTTTAAGATAGTATGTGGTTTTCAGGAAAAAGAACAGATTACCTTGTCTGCAGGAAGGTTTTCCTCATGAGGTGGAGTTCTCATCACCATAGCAGATGTGTCTTGCTAGTATCTGGACAGGTTTGCAGAAAACAAAGCAAAGCAAAACAAAACAAAACAAAGTGGACTCTGCCAGGTCTGGAGTTTCTTTTTCTTCACCCCTGTCTCCACGTTGGATTAGCTAGCATGATGATGTGCCCCAGGTCAGGCACGATTTGAAGTAGTACTACTACGGGGCGGCTCACCAAGGAAGACAAGGAGGCATAATCATACACGCAAGCCCTGCCAAACATCAGCAGAGAGAACCACCACCATGGCCAGTGCCATACTGGAAAGTGGAACCTCGAGTATCTGAGCTCAGGTGTTTTTATTGATTCAGAACTCCTCGGCTGCTCTATTGATAGAACATGCACATCAGGAGAAATCAAACATCCCCCATGTAAATTCAACACCTGCAGACAATACAAAATGCTAAGACCTAGACAGTCACTCACCCGACAGTGCACAAAACAATATTTTATACATAACTACAAATAAACTTCTAAACACTAGGAGACAGAAACAGGTGCAGCCCTGGGGCTTGCCTGCAGGCCAGCCTAGCATAGTTGATGAACTCCAGGTTAATGAGAAACCTTCATGAAATTAAAAAGGTGAAGGTACCTGAGGACTGTGCCTCAAGGGCAGTCCTAACCCCCCAAGGTTACCCTCTGGGTTCCACTCACACAGGCACATCTGTGCAGCTGTTGGTGAACATGCAAGCCTGTGTGAGTGCACACACCTGTTGCAGGATCTGACCTTATGCCATTGTAGTTACATGGTCTCTGGACATTTCTCTGTGTCAGAGGCTGAATCTTAGGGTCCACAGGATGTGCTGTGAGGAAGGGAAGCTGCATGCAGTGTGGAGTGGGTGTAGAAAAGGAGGACCAGCCAGGGTCTAACAGTGTCCTGAAATCCTGTCAGCTGTTGCCTCTGACCTTGGTGGTGTGGGCGGTGTGTATGAGCCAGGCCCTTCATCTCAGGGCTAACACACAGCTGGCTTAGGAGTCTAGGTGCTATGGAGAGGCGAGGGAGGTGGGACAGGAGCAGATCTGGTTAGCAGGCAGTGCCAAGATGAGTCAGCAGGTAAGTGCCTGTGTGTGTGAGTCTTAAAAGGGTACTGCTGCCCTTCCCCCAACCTCTCCAGTGGCCCACCTTCACCAGAAGCAAACTGTTGGAAATTCTCAGCCCAGCTTCCGCCCATACATGGGAGGGGACCAGGGCGCTGGTGCCTTTAACAGCTTCCCACGTGATTTCCCTATGCAGTGGTCATGACCAACCAACCCACTTGTGAGATTCTGATCTAGAGACTGGCAGAGCTCACGGGCAGTTCTGGTTTGCCCCCTCCCATCGAGAGGCACACAGATAGTGTGGCAAGGAAACATAGGGGCCAGACACCACAAGTCAGCCTGGAGTGCTGAGAGGAGGCTGTTCAGCAAGGGGACAAGAGGACGTCAGAGTGAGGAAATAGAGACCATGCTGTCACCTGTGCTTCTGAGAAGTGTGTGTGAGAATGAAAGAGAGGCCGCTGAGAGGATCTTTCAGCAAGCCTTTCTCAAGCACCTGGAAGAGGAAGGATCAACTTGACCCCACTCTGGAGCTTCTTCAGCCCTTTCCCTGTTACTCCATGCTGGGTCTGAGGAGACTGCAGTCTGCCTGGCATCAGGGAGCCCGGTGTTGCCTTCTGGTGCACCGGGATCTGAGCCGTGTGGGGACTGTCCTTCCCCGTGTCCGGCAGACACCGGCCATGGAAGACAGCACAAAGATGGGCTCAGTCTGTAGGGTCTGAGTTAACCTGAGAAGAGGTTTTCATTGATGAGGATCAAGGGATTGGCAGGAGAGAGGAAAGGGAAGGAAACACTCATGCTCCTTTAGTCGCAGACAATAGTTGGTGGTAATAAGGCCCTTTGCCTGCTCTACTCAGAATGGAGGAAACCAAGGAAACTGAATGGGATTAAAGGACACTGAATGTACCTACTTGTGAGCTGTGCAAACAATTGGCCACAGCTTTGAGATGAGGACTCTGCTTCCTGCTGGCTGCTGATGAGGGAAGGTGCTCAAAGTTCCTGCAATGACAGTGCAGTTGAGGCTGTGAGGCGGTGCAAGCATGCCTTTAGTCTGAAACACTCAGAAGGCAGAGGCAGATGGATCTGTGTGAGTCCGAGGCCAGCCTGGTCTACAGAATGATTTCCAGGGTCGCCAGAGTTACAACAGAAAACCCCTGTCTCGAACAAACAAACAAAGAAACAAATAACAAACAAACAAAAATCAAAACAAAAAAAGAAAGACAGAAAGAAAGAATACAGAAAGTACAGATGAAAACTTTTTTTCACAATCTTAACATAGACACCAGACATCGGCCCGGACCATGATTTGGATTTCCTGGGTCTGAACTTGGCTGTGCACTGTACTAACTTTGAACTAGGTAACATGTGGCCTGAATCATTTGATCTCTGGTCGTTTGATCCCTTGGAAACTAAACCTCACATCCTTCTTTAAGTTGAGGAAGAAAGTAACAGGGGCTGGAGTGATGGCTTCCTGATAAGAGCACTTGCTGCTCTTGCAGAGGACCAGGGCTGGATACCCAGCACCCATGTGGGGCTTACAGCCATCCATCAGTCCAGATCCAGGAGATCCGACGCCTTCTGACCTCCTCAGGCACATGGTACACGCATGGATATGCAGGCAAACCACTCATGCATATAAAAATAGTAAGTTTTAAAAAGAAAGTAATAATGGCATAGTATTGGGCACACTTTGAAACCATGGAAGTAAGCCACAGCCAAAAAAGCACAAGGCTGATCCCCGGACCCAGAGTAACTCAACAGAGGATCCAGACTTCATTTGCCACAGTCCTCGGGTTCAGATGATCACCACACAGCCCTTTCCTGTGATCCTGCAGTTAGCTTTCTGCAAGACTCCCCACGAATTCTGCATCCACTTGGAAGCCAAACCCATAGACACATTTGACGAAACTCCCCAGACATCCTTGCTGTCATTCTGGCAACTTCTGCAGAACTGGTGACTGAACCCAAGGGCTTTCACAGACCAGGAAAGTGCTTTCGTATTGAACTACATATAAGACCCAATACCATTCCCGTAACTACATTAAAGCATAGATGTAATTCATTTTAAATATATGTAGTTGTGTGTGTGTGTGTGTGTGCAAGTGAGTACAGGTGCTCTGCAGGAACCCCACAGATGTCAGAGGCATAGTATCCCTCTGGGCTGTAATTATATCAGGCAGTTGTGAGTGCCTGATGTGGGTACTGGGAACTAAACACAGTTCCTCTGCAAGACGGTAGGCGTTCTTAACCACTGAGCCTTCTCTTCATCCCTGGTAACTAGGTTTTAAGTTTCTTGTTTTGTCAATAAAGAAATCATGGAAAAGAGGTCAGCTTGTTAAGGCTTCTGCCCTTTCGATATCAGCTGGTTCAGGATTGTGCTCTTTTGAAACCCTGGTGGATAACTGTACAGGAGATAGTCCCTTGTATGGATTTGATAATCATTTTGTTTGCTTGATGTCTTTATTTTTAAATTGTGGTGAATATTTTTAAAGCATATCAAAATTAGTTGTCCTCACGCCTCTACATAGCCATTAATTAAGTGGTCGTTTGTAGGTGGAGATCAGTATTAACCAACCATTTTTCATGCCACTAAGCAAGACAGCTCCTTGGCTAGTGCTGCATTACCACCACCATGTGGACAGGAAGGGAAGTGCCAGATTTCTATGGCTAGAATAAAGAGCCTTTTGAATTTATGCCTAGATACCTAAACTTTTGTTTAATAAATTTTGGGGGAAGAATACACAAACATGTACACACACACACTCTGGAATTCACGCTGTAGACCAAGCTGCGCTCGAATGTACAGAAATCCACAACCAGCAAGAATATTGTTCCTGGGAGCAGACTGTCATGTCTGAGTGTTAGGGCCTGTGCTGAGTATTGCGAGTGTCATCTCCTTGGCACCATGACCTTATGAACTGCTGCTGTTCCTCTTCTTCCTCTTCAGAGATAAGGGGAAGGGTCCAGGGCTGTGGAGGGAGCACAGTGTTGCTCTACAACCCAGAATCTCTTTTTGAGACAGGGCCTCTTACATAGTTCTGTCGTGAAACTCCCAGGGTCCCAAGTGTGTCACCATCTCCCTGGCTTTTAGTTCTTTCATCCTTTCCTTCCTCCCCCACCCCTTTCTGCCCTTTCTGCCTTTGAGACAAGGTCTGACTCTGGCTGGGGACTGGAATCTGATGTGTAGACTAGGCTGGCCTTGAATTTGCAGCAATCCTGTCTCTGCTGTGTGCTGGGATTACAGGTGTGTACCTCTGTGTTGGCTCTGTATTCCTCTTCATTCTTTAAAAACAACAACAAAGTATTTAGGGCCAGGGAGGCACACACCTTTCATCCCAGCACTTGGGAGACAAGGCAGGTGAGTCTCAGTCCAGTGAGAGAGTTCAAGGTGAGTTCAAGGCCATCCTGGTCTACATGATGAATCCAGGACAGTCAGGGCTGTGTAGAAGGATCCTGTCTCAAACAACAACACAACAACCCAAAAACTCTTTATATTTTACATGCTATTGGGCAAGGTTTTCCTGCGTTTATGCCTGTGCATCACATAGAAGCTAAGTCTGGGGGAGCCAGTGGAGGGCTCAGATCCCCTGGAACTCGAGTTCAGACCCTTGTGAGCGTCCATGTGGGTGCTGGGAACTGAATCCAGAACGGAATCTTCTGCAAGAGAAGCCAGTGCTCTGAACTTCTGATCCATCTCTCCAGCTCCTAGTCTTTTCTTTATACTCATTTTCTTCCCCAGGCGCAGACTATATATTTATTTGGTTTTTTGAGACAGGGTCTCTCTGTGAAGCCCTGGCTTTCCCAGAAGTCACTCTGTAGACTAGGTTTCCTCTAACTCTGACATCTGCCTGCCTCTGTCTCCCTAGTGCTGGCATTAAATGCATGACCCACCACAGTCTAGATTATTGTCCCCAGCCCCCCCCCCATTTTATGCTTAGACAACACAAAGTCCAGTGTTTTTTTTACACCCTGTTCAGGACACTTGCTCTTTGAGAGACACAGGTGCAAACACCAGCCCAAGTAGAATGACTGGCTTAAGCCAGTTGCAGTGATAGGACTCCTTTTAGCTGGAGTTTGATTTAGTTGCTGGCAAATGATATCATTATGAAAAATGAAACCTGAAGAACTGTTTTGAGAAAGACACAGATTGGAATGGAATTCATTTGTGTTTGTGATTTGGCACATTGAGTTATGTTAACTGCAATACTGTTGTCTCCTCTCTGGTTACTATTAAAGTCACACTGTTGTCATGTACGTTTATCCTCAAATTATTCTCTAAATTATGAATGGCCCAAAACTTCTGAGGGTCAAAGGTCACTGTCCTCCTTCCCCATTGTTACCGGATTGTTCCTGTCTTCCAGAATCCCCTATTTTGAAACCAGTGCTGCCAATGGGACAAACATAAGCCAAGCCATCGAGATGCTGCTGGACCTGATAATGAAGAGGATGGAAAGGTGTGTGGACAAGTCCTGGATTCCAGAAGGAGTGGTGCGATCCAATGGCCACGCCTCAGCAGATCAGCTAAGTGAGGAGAAGGAGAAAGGGCTGTGTGGCTGTTGAGACACCAAGTGAGCTGTGCAGCCGTGCAGGAGCTCTGGGGGCTCCTGCCTGTGAGCTCTGCAGTTGAGACCCAGCCAGCAGGCGAGATCAACAGCACCGCATCCTGTTCCAATTGCTTCTCCTCCTCTCCGATAGACTTTAACTCAGCATCCGTTTGTAACTTGTTGCAGCTTTTTAAGATTTAGTCCAAGAATTGGGAGAACTATCCCACACGGCCTGAAGTGCCTTATACAACCTTAGCCCACAGTGGCAGGTCATTCAGGGAATTAAGCTTTTGCAGCCACCAAAGATGTGAGTGCTAGGTAGAGAGCTGAAGGTAACCTCACCTGCCGTAACACAGAGAGACCTAGAGTCTCATTGAGGACATGAGATCTTTGAGTGATCAAAGGCTGTCATGGTCTTGAGATCCAGATTTACAGATCCATACCACAGCTGGCCTTCTAAAACATCACTCTCAAGCACTTGAATTTAACAAGTATGTAGACGTTGGATCAATGTGTTTCCACATTACCTTTGAATAAGCCTTCCCTCGAAGATAAATGAATTATGGTCATATCTATAGACTGTAAGTAGACTGGGTAGACTCCCTGAGTTTGGTGGTGGGAAGGGCTTGTGGGGCAGGGGTGGGTGAAGGAGTGGGAGCACGTGAAGTCAGGTTTTCTGGCTCTTCGCTGCAGATCATGGAGCCCCATGTGTTTGCCTGTGGTCTGTCGGTTCAGTCCACATCTGGGCATAGCTGGTGCTTCTGCTGTGTGCATGGTTAGAGAGGATTTTCTTCCCTCCTAATATTTATACATTTGGTCTGACACCTTCAGGCTGCAGCTTCAGTTAGTGTGCAGATTACGGATTTGACTTTACCATCGGGCTGAGTGCTGCTGATGTTTCCCAGTTTGCTTTCCCTCCCGTTGGTGTACTCTCAGCATGTTTATTTGCTCTCTGGAGGGAGAATGTCTGTACTTAAGCAGTGGCATGTGTATGCAGTTCAAGGACAGTGTTGTGTAGCCTGTCCCTTTCTCTGGGAATGTGGGTGTTTATGTCCTGGCTGGATCTGGCCAAGATCATGACGTGAGCTGTGCTCCCTTGCCTCAGTGTCTTCATACCCAGAACAGGTGTTTATAATATTCTTCTCAGAATCTGCTTCTTCAGACCTAAGGTGTCTCGTTCATGTCAAAGTCTTATCAAAGTAGCTTAAAGCAAGTAAACCAAGATTTCCAAAGACCCTCATCAAGGGAAACACACCATCGATTATAATTTTAAGAGCTAAAAACTGTGTTTTCTGACAGTTAATGTCTGGCAGAACTTTGATTAGAAAAACAAGACTAGAGGAAGATAGTACTCTGTGTGGTAGTTTTCATGTGGCTTGCATTTTTTAGACCTAGTTTCAGTATGTAGCCCTTGCTGGTCCAGAACTCTCTCTATAGACCAGGCTGTTCCCAGAGTCACATGGATCCACCTGTCTCTGCCTCCCACGTTCTGGAATTAAAGGTGGAGCCGTCATGCCCAACCCTCTGAATGCTTTTTATATTGAATATGTATCAGTTATTGCCATTGTCCTCTAGCCCCTGCTGCCAGCAAAATTAGCCACGGGCACTGAGCTTTTTCTGTCCTTAACATGAGGGATTCTTTGAAATACCAAAGTTGTCACTGAGGCCATTGCATCTGATCCTGTAGAGATGCTTTGGCTTATGCACAGCAGTGCCTTCCAGAGTGGCTCTCAAACTTCAGTGGAGTTTATCACAGATCAGAGCACATTTTTCACTCCTCTTTTGTAAGTAAACATAAGCTAATGTTTGCATAGTACAGCCTTTAAGAAGTAGTTCCCTAGTTAGATTCAGGTTGTGTTGGCTCCAAACCAGGCATGGGTTAAATGTTCTGGTAGATGCCCACACAAGCACAACCTTGAATTGTTGAGAAATAAAGTGTTTTCTGTTTGAAAATGGTTTAAATTTGATATAAATAACCATATTTTGTTTTCAATGTATTTTTCTATTTACAAATGTGTATAAAAGCGAATGCTCTTCAGTGAACTTTGTGCCAATTAAATCATAATAATAAAAAAGGAGGTCCAGTGTATTCAATTTTGTGAACATGTCAAACTAGTAATTGTAATGTCAAAGGAATTCAGGATTCTAGAGTCCATGAGATGCCCTTTGATGGTTCAGTCAAACAACAAACTGGGGACATAGTTCAAAATCAAGTTTTTGGCCGTTTTATTTATTTAATTTATTTAATGTATATGAATGCTTGCTTGAATGTATGTGTGTGTACCATATGTTGCAGTGTCCTTGGAGGGCAGAAAAGGGCATCAGATCCTTTGGGACTGGAGTCACAGACAGTTGTGAGCTGCCATATGGGTGCTGGGAATTGAACAAGGTCCCTCTGGTAGAGCAGCCAGTGTTCTAATGGCCCAACCATCTCTCCAGCCCCCAATTAAAAATGTTTTCGTCAATATTTATCAAATACGTATATTTGGGAAATGGTGAACTAGGTAGTCCACGGGAGCAACACAAAGATGGTTAAGTTCTGCACTCAAAGCCCAGCTGGGGGGCAGTGCTAGGGCATTGGGGAAGCTTGGCTAACTGACTGAAAGAGACTCAGCCGCTACCTCATGTCTTCACACTGTCGTCCTCTCCTCTCTGGCACACCACCTGAGTGGGTGTATTCCTGGCTGTGAGCTCTAGCACTTTTTGTTGATCTATCTGGGATAGCTGTTCACATATCTGCTTGGTTCTCTTGAGACTGCTCAGATACCACCTCTGCAACTACATCCTACAGAAGATCAGTCACTTTCACAGCCCACCAGAGTGTCCCCTGCTGAAAGTCTGGTAAGTGGTTTTCTAACCCCATCGAAGGGGATTTGTCAAAATCTATGAAGCCACAAAGCCATGAAGCCATAGCTAGGGGTTAGGGACTGTGAGCTGGGGTCTCCAAGTCTGTGCACTTATACCCCTTCTGTAGGTGCTCCTTGGTGCCAGCGCTGGTGCCGTGAACATCTGCAGGCTGGGACTTGTCAAGGGCCACAGCTTTCTGTCTTGTAGACTAGTCTCGCCTTCTGGCTTTGCCTGATGACATTGTCATCCTCAAAATTCATGCTGCAGAACTGGGCAATGAAGTCTTGTAGGGCCTGCCTGCCTGCCTGCCTGCCTGCCTGCCTTTTCCTTCCTTTTTGATTTTTTGAGTCACACTTTCTCTGTGTAGTCCTGGCTGCCCTGGAACTCACTCTGTAGACTAGGCTGACTTCAAACTCAGATCGGCCTGCCTCTGATTCTGGGTGCTGGGACTAAAGAGTGTGCCATCACTGCCTGGCCTTGGTTGTTATTTTAAATTTTATTTTACTCATATGCATGTGTATGTCTGTGTCTGTGGACACATGTGTGTGGGTGCTCACAGAGGCTAGCAGAGAATATTTTATTCCCCAGTGCTTTGGAGCTGGAGTTACAGGAAGTTGTAAAATGCTCCCTGTAGGTGCTGGGAACTGAATTCTGAACCTCTGCAAAAGCAGCAAGTGCTCTGCTGAGCCATTTCTCCATCCCTCTGGGATACAAACTTAAAAATAAACACATCATTTCTGTATAAAAATTGCACAGGCTGGGCGGTGGTAGTGCATGCCTTTAATCTCAGCACTTGGGAGGCAGAGGCAGGTGGATCTCTGCGAGTTTGAGGCCAGCCTCATCTACAGAGCGAGTTCCAGGACAGCCAGAGTTACAACAGAGAAACCTGTCCTGAAAAACCACAAAAAAAGAAAAAAGTAAAAAAGGAAAAAAAATTCATTAATGCAGTCGGGCATGGTATCCCAGACCTTTAGTCCCAGCACCAGGGAGGCAGAGGCAGGTGGATCTCTAAGTTCCAGGGCTACACAAAGCCTCTCAAAAAACAAAACAAAAATCTCATAATGCCTTACTGCAGTTTATGCTTTGGGCTGCACTCAGCTCTCTGGCAGCCGCACTGCATGCAGTCCTCGGGCTGTGGGTTGCCGTGCCTGCTAGAGCTTTGTGAAGCCTCCAGTCTTTCGGTCCAAGTTAGGACTGAGAAACAAACACCCAAGCTCAGTGCCACATCCTTGTCATCACAGCAGAGTGAGGCCTACACAGGAGAATGAGAATCCACTTGGAGCTGTGAGATGCCTCAGTGGGTAAAGGCACTTACTGCCAAGCTAGAGACCTGACTTTGATCTGGGCCCGACACAGTGGGAGGGGAGAACCCCATCCCCAAAACTTGTTCATGATCTGCCTGTGCACACATATAAATTAATAAATTAGTAAATAAATTTAAAAATCCAGTCTAGACTATATTACATAGTAAGATTTTTTGTCTAAACAGCAACAAAGGACTAAGGGTGATGGCGCACATCTTTTTGTTTGTTTGCTTTTCAACACCCGGTTTCTCCGCACAGCCCTGGTTGTCCTAGAATTCACTAGACCAGGATCGAAGTCAGAGTGAGTGCTGGGACTAAAGGCGTGCATCCCCACATCTGAAGGTGGTGCACAGAGGAGGCAGAGGCAGGGAGATCTCTGAGTTCAAAGGAGCCTAGTTGACAAAGGGAGATCTTGTCCTAAAAAAATTTTTTTTTTAAATGGTGAGAAATACTCATGGCTTGTGGTATATAAAACTTAGAATATCCCGTCCTCGCTCAAACAATGAAGGGAACGGTATTTATTAGAATGAAAATATTCGTGCCTAAGGGCCACAGTAAAGAAATGTAGAGGCACAGCCAAGCATGGTGGTTCATACCTGTAATCCCAAGCACTTGGGAGGTTGAGGCAGGAGAATCAAGAGTTCGAAGTCATCCTCAATTACATAGCAAATTTGAGGCAAGGCCTGGGCAATATGACACCCTATCTAAAATGACAGCTGGCGATATGGCTCAGTTGGTCGAGTGCTTGTCTACCATGCAGTGTTTGGGGATTTGATGTGCACTGCATAGACTAAGTGTGGTGATGAACCCCTGTAATCGCAACACTGGGGAGATAGAGGCAGGAGGACCAGAGATTCAAGGGTTTCCTTAGGTATGTAATAGGTTTCAGACCAATAATGGATTACAGGAGACTGTGTCTCAAAACCACAGCAAGGGCACACTTCGGCAGCAGAAGCATCAAGGCACTGCACTGACAGTCGACCTGCACTCAACACTGGCCAGATCCTGCCTCAAGGGACCCACTGGGTCTCCCTTCCAAATCCTGCTCAGGGTTTGTGGGTTTGCAGGACTCCAGCTCCAGAGCCAGTTCAAGTTGTGGGCGGGTACTCAAGGTTGGGTAGGTTCTGGCAGAACCTTCTATAGGCCCACTGTCATTCTAGAAACAAAAGCACAGAAAAGAGGTGGGTGCCCTAGTCCCTTCCCAAATGGATGGTGGCAACCTAGTGCAAGGACTGGGTATGGTGAAGACCTGGAATGCGGGGCTAATCTGGCTGCTGGTGAGGCAGGTTGTGTAGATGGGTGAGTTGGTGGTGGGAGGGGGAGTTCGACTGGCTGGGATCTGTCAATCTTTGTCTCCCTTCACCTCACAGCCTTACTCCACGGCCACTGTTCATACCCTGTGTTCAGGGCTGGCCTCGAGGGTGCAGCAAGCTAATGTTCTTATTGGTCTTCATTTTCACATTGGAAATGGGTTAGAACCCAAGCTCCAAGTGAAGGGAGAGACTTCTGCGATGATGAATCTGACTTGGCCTGTGCTTTCTCAGAGTGGATCTCTCAAAGGAGGCCTGATGAAATTCCCTGTGCCGCCTAGGAAGGCCTGCTGCAGTGTGGCCTTCAGTGAGAGCAGAGGAAAAACAAGCCAAGTGCTCGGAACTTCCTATTGGGTTTTGAGTTCCCGAGCCCCCAGAATGAGTATACAACACTGAGCTAAGAAAGACTTATTAGTCAAGGAAGCCTGATCTTGAAGAGTAAGGAAATCTGGAAAGCGGAAAACAGTAGGTAAAACATTTAACAAAACAATCAAACATTTCCCAAATGTTAAGATCAGAAAGGCTTAGAATCCCCAGAAGCATTTTCTGAAGATAGGGGGGAATGGGGACAAAAGATGGAATTAAAAAAAAGATTTATGTGTGTGAATGTTTGCACATGTTTGTCCACTATGTGTGTGGCTGGTGTCTAAGGACGACAGAAGAGGATGGATCTTCTAGAACTGGAGTCACAGATGGCTGTGAACCCCCACGTGCGTGTGAGTGAGCCATAGAACCTGGGTCCACTGAGCCAATCCCACAGGTCCACTGGGCCATCTCTCTAGTCCCAAAGCATGGAATTTTAAAGAAGCCACTGTGTTTAATCAAGAACCCTACAGCTGGGTGTGGTGATGCTTGCCTGGAATCCCAGCACTCAGGACTCTGAGGCAGAAGGATCCTGGGCTACCTAGGATGTTCCAGGTTGGCCTTGAACTATACAGAAAGACAGGGAGATCACTAGGCTATGTAAGGGGAGAGAGTCTAATTGAAACCTCTTGCTAGCTGAGAAGCAAGAAACACAATCAAAAGCCTTTGCCTTGAAGGCTGCAACCATGGAATTAACATTCCTTTCTAGATACTTTCTGATAAGCAGCAAGGATCCAAGCCCAAGGCCAGAATGCATATGACCTTGGATAGAGCCTCATTCCTTTCCCCAGACATTACCTGAGAATCTCAAACAAAATTTCACTAGGTTTCTAGGTCTCTGCCTGGACTGGCTTTACCTTAGCAGTGTCTTCAAGCTGCATCTAGTCATCTAGTGATAAGATGGTAAGTCACCCAAACCCTGAACACTTTTGTAAAAAAAAAAAAAAGAAATCTTGCAGACCTGGCAGCAACACACCATTAATCCCAGCAGGAGGAGGTGGATGCCGGCAGTCAGGCAGATCTCTGTAAGTTGGAGGTCAGCCAGGGCTCCACAGTGAAACCCTGTCTCAGTACAAAACAAAACACGAAAAGGAATGAGCTGTGACCGTCTTCAATGTCCATGTCACAGATGCTGGCTTGGATGCAGCTGCCTTTCTGTGTGCCCCAGAATACTAAGAGTGGACTGTGCCTCAAAAGAGCAAAAAGGAACATTTTTTGTTGACAGCTGTCAGCCAGGGATGGGGTACATGCATGTAATCCCAGCATTTGAGCAGCTGAAGCAGAAGAACAGCCACAGTTTGGAGGCCAACCTGGGCTACGTGGTGAGTCCAGGGCTGCCTGGACTTGAGACTCTGTCTCAAAGAGCAAGCGAGCAAACAACAAACAAAAGCAAAAACGAATTATATAGTCATTTTGATCAAAGTATAAGGACCTTCTTGTGATAAGATGCATACAGTTCACTAGTTTGTGCACATCTAGACATCAGGGGCTGGAGAGATGCAGCCAGGATTAAGAACATGTACTACTTCTACTGAGGACCCCATTTGATTCCTAGCACCTACCTCAGGTGACTCAACTGCATACAACTGCAGCTCCGGGGGATCCAATGCCTCTGGCCTCCCCTGCGTTCACCATTGCATACTATCAACACATGCACATAATTAAAAGTAATAAAAATAAATCTTTTGGTGTTAGACTGTTTTATTTTTCAGAGACAGGGTTTCTCTGTTGCATCTCTGGCTTTCAGCTCTGGATTTCAGTCTGTAGTCCAGGCTGGCCTTGAGCTCACGGAGATCCACCTGCCTCTCCCTCCCAAGTGTGGGATTAAAGGCGTGTGCCACCACCTCCTGGCAAAAATAAGTCTGAAGAAAACAAAGCTTTCAGCATTGTTCTGCCTATCCACAGAAGTTTGTAAGTCTACTCTGTGATCATCTGAATGGATTGTCCTTTCTGCGTCTTCCTATTCCTCTCAGACCTCAGGAGAATTCGTGGCCTATTGTATACTCCAATTGCCCAGATCCTCCTTTAGCTTAGAGAGGTTGTACAGAGAGGACAAGGAGCTGCCTGAATGAGTTCTGGGAGATTCTTCTGGCTGGGGATGAGGCCCCAACTGTTAAGCCCAGGAGGGTTGTAACTCCATCCCAAGTGGTAAGGAATAAATAACGTGAACAGGAAACTAAATGGAAATATAATTCTGTCATTTAGACAAAAGAGACATTACAAAGTCTCTCTGGTTAGGAAGCCTGGAGTTACCTTCATTAACAGTGCTTTCTTTTGCCCCCACCCAGCTGTCTCTAGAAAGTAGAAGAATCAGAAGCCCCGCATACCTGAAGAGACCTTAATTCCTGTCTGGGCTCAACTGTCTCAAAACCAAAAGCAACAGAAATTAAAAGGATATGGTGCTAAGGTGCGGGGAATACTGAGACTTAATTGACCCTGAAGGGACTCGGTCTTGAGGTTGGGTGCTCTGTCCTCACTTCCCCCGTTGAAGCTTAGGAAGTCTGCTGCTTCCCAATAAGACCAGAAACCTGCCTGTCCTCCAGGTGCAGGGTGCCGCCCACCCCTCCCCCCCCCCCCAGCCCCGGACCCCTCCCCAAACACACACACAGGTTCAGCCAGCACATCTGTAAGGCTTTGAGGAGAGGTAGGGCTCCTGGGAATGGGAAGCAAGGCCTGAGATCTGATTGGAAGGACACCAGTGGGTGGGGCTAGCAAGTCCCTTAAATATGGCTAGGTAGAGCTGCCTTTAGTTTTACTGGGTTTGATGTTGCATAGGCTGTCTGCAGCAAGACTGGTACAGTATGACTGCTTTCAAGAAGTTTCCCACGCTGGTCCCGCTGCGCCCCAAAGAAGCGGGCTTATTTGAAACGGTCGACAAGTCCAAAGAGCTGCCCAAGTGGTTCGGTCCAGAGTACATGAGCCAGCCTAAGGCAATGTATATGGAGGCTGGGCTAGTGGAGGCAATTTTTGGTGAGTGAGCTGGGAAGGGAGGGCAGAGGTAAGTCTTTTCCTGACCCCAATGTACACTCTGACTGGGTTTGTCCTGGAGGAAGCCTCTCCGGTGGCTGTGGCCCTAGCCTGGCCTGTGCTACCCAACCCCACTCCCTCGACTTTCTAACTAACATGCCAAGAAGTGGAAACCGCCGCATCCTCATGTCTCCCCTGTTCCCTGGCCAGGTAAGGATGGAGAACACGTCCCACATGTGGAGTGTGTGTCACGTACCGTGATTAATGTGAACATATGGAACCCTGAAGAGGAAGCTGAGATTTTGATATTCGGGCCGCTGCATTACCAAAAGGATGTGTCGGAGATGATCCTTAACTTGGCAGAGCACTTCCGTAATCTAATGAATCAAAGTATGGCTTTGGGAGTAGGTGGGGCTGCCCTGCCTGGTAAATTTTGGCTCCGTGGGAGGGATTCACCTGGGGAAAGTGAGGTTTGAAGTGTTCTAAAAGGCCAGAAGGCCCTGTGTTTGGGAACCCTTGGCCCCTGCTCCTGCAGGTCACAGGGTTGACTGTCCTTACAGGTCTCCTTACACTGCTTTTCTTCCAATTCAGAGAAGCACCAGGAGGCTGAGACCCAGTGTTGTCCGGTGAGGGTCCATGAGATTGCCAGCATTCCGGCTCCTGTGTTAGTCTGGGAGTGTGCCACGTGGAGATCTCGTGTGGAGGTCCGAGAAGCCGCCACTCAAACAGCTCGCGTGAAGGTCCGGGAGGCTGCCACTCAAACAGCTCGCGTGGAGGTCCGGGAGGCTGCCACTCAAACAGCTCGCGTGGAGGTCCGGGAGGCTGCCACTCAAACAGCCACCGCGTGGAGGTCCGGGAGAGGCTCGCGGATCCCCTGGAGGTCCTGGAGGCCGCCACTCAGCCGGACCCCCTGGAGGTCCGGGAGGATGACACCCAACCGGGACCCCTGGAGTACTGGGAGGATGACATCCAGCCGTTTCCCCGTGAAGTTCTGGAAGGCTGCCACCCACTCTATTCTGGAGGCATATGAGGATGATACCCAGCCTGTTCTGGAGGTCTGTGAGGATGACACTCAGCTGGAACCCCTGGAGGTCCAGGAGGATGACACCAACCCGGGACCCCTGGAGTACTGGGGGGACGACATCCAGCCATATCCCGTGAAGTTCTGGAAGGCTGCCACCCAGTCTCTTATCCTGGAGGTTCCAGAGGATGACACCCCACCTGTTCTGGAGATTCCAGAGGATGACACTCCACCTGTTCTCCTGGAGGTCCCAGAGCATGACACCCCACCTGTTCTGGAGGTCCCAGAGGATGATACCCAGCATTCTGTAGAAGTCTCTGAGGCCTCAAGCCAGCAAGTCTCCAAGGCCTCTTCCCAGAATTTCTTTTCTATGTGGTTTTGGCCCTAGAGTTGGAAAGAATGCAATAAGGTTGTTTTTCACCTTGTATTGTTAAATGCTTGCAAAGACAATTTTGAAAATTTCCCAATAAAGAATTACATTCCCTGAGTTGTGTTACTTGGATGGTAGAAATGGGACAGCTCTCCTCCAGCAGCCAAGTGCTGTTGGACACTCTATCTTTCCGGGAGGGTGGAATCTCATGTTGGTCCCCACCCCAGCACCCCCAGGATCAGATGCTCCACTGTGCTCCTGTCATCTCCATATCCTGCTTTGTCAGCCATAACATGGAGGTTCTGCCTTGTTACCGCTGTAGTCAGAGGTGTGGATTTCAGAGAGTGAGGCCTAAAAATGAGGACTAAAGTTTCATACAATAGCCAAGGCCTCAGATTATTCTGAGGGTTAAGCAAGGTCAAAGTTTACCTGAGTTCAAGTCCCATACAGTCACATGGGCAAGGCTGTATACAGTCACCAGGACAACTCCTGCTGGGAGACATCATTCTGAATAATGGGTAAGACAGGTAATCTGAAACAAAACCCACTCCTATCTACTACACCTGGGAGGGCCCGAAAGCACAATCCAGGCAGAAATCCATGTTATGGAGGAATGGAGGTTACAAGACTCTTGTTTACTTGGCGGTCTCGCAGAGGCTCTCAGAAATCTCACACAGCTTCATCACGGACTTTGTCCTGACACTGCCTCGCCTCACAGGCACCGAGCCCAAGCTTTGCTCTGCCCTCCTCAGTGACTAGATCCTAGAAAGTTTGAGACCTGTTCTCACTGTATAGCTCTCCCTAACCTAGAATGTGGTATGTACACCAGACCCACCCTGAACTTCTAGAGGTCAACCTGCCCCACATTCATTCCCAAAGGCTAGGACTAAAGGCCTGCACCACCACACCCTGCCTCCTGGCACTGGATGGGAAAAGGTCACAATTATTACCCTTTAGCCCTACCACCTGAATCTTTCTTTCCGTGCACAGTTAAGAGCACTCAGCTGCCTCCACCTCAGGCTTCTCTGAGGAGGCTCACACATGTGCCCTCAAAGTTCAGGAAACTCAGATGACCCCAGAGAGACCCAAAGTTGACACCATTGCAGCCCCAACCCTCCCACAATGTCCCTCCTCCCAGAGGGACACTAGCCAAAGCCAGAAGTAGCTGGTGGCACCCGGATACAACCAAACAGACCTTTCAAAGCCGGCCGTGTAGAATTACCAGGTTTCAACCCAGTCTGCTCAAGGCACCTTGGATCCAACAGCAGCTCCCTGCTAGGATTACCAAGTGGTGGGAAAGTCAGCGGCCCTGCAAGGCAGCTCCTTCCGGAAGGCAGATGAACTGGGTTAAGGAGCACAGGGGAACATCTGATCCTGGGGGTGCTGGGGTGGGGACCAACCTGAGATTCCACCCTCCCGGATAGATAGGGTGTCCAACAGCACTTGGCTGCTGGAGGAGAGCTGTCCCCTTTCTACCATCCAAGTAACACAACTCAGGGAATGTAATTCTTTATTGGGAAATTTTCACAATTGTGTTTGCAAACATTTGACAACACAAGGTGAAAACAAACAGCCCTACTGCATTCTTCCCCCAACTTCCAGGGCAAAAAAACAAAGAATGTCTGTAGACTTAGGCCAGCATGGGTTTTTCATCCCAGACTAGTCTGGAGCTAAGAGCCCCCTGCTTCTGCCTCCAGGTGCTGGGGTTACAGGTATGTACCACATTTATCCTGGCTCACACCTGGGTCAGAGAGGCCATTATAACCTAGTAACTGGTTCCAAGGCAGCCCTTGGAGGCTGAATTGTGACATCCTGGACCTGGTTCAAAGACTGCTGAACTCCAGGCTCCTGGACTGGAGAACTCTGGATCTTCCCTTCAAGAACAACCTCAGGAAACTTCTGGGATGGAGCCTCGGAGACCTCTACAGAATGCTGCACGATGTCAGCCTCACAGACTTCAATGAGAGACTGCTGGGCAACCTCCTGATGGACTTCCCCTGAAAGATGCTGGCTGGCAGATTCAACAGCCTCCACATGGGCCTGCAGGGTGGTAGACTCACAGATCTCCATGGGATCCAGCTGAGTGGCTGCCCCATGGACCTCCACAGGAGACAGGTGGGCCATAGCCTGACGGATCTCCACGGGAGACAGCTGGGGGACAGACTGATCAACCTCCATGGGAGACGGCTGGGGGACAGCCAGATGGACCTCCACGGGAGACAGCTGGGGGACAGACTGATCGACTTCCACGGGAGACGGCTGGGGGACAGCCTGATCGACCTCCACTGCAGACGGCTGGGGGACAGCCTCATGGACTCCACGGGAGACAGCTGGGGGACAGACTGATCGACCTCCACAGGAGACAGCGGGGGGACAGCCTGATCGACCTCCACTGCAGACGGCTGGGGGACAGCCTCATGGACCTCCACGGGAGACAGCTGGGGGACAGACTGATCAACCTCTATGGGAGATGGCTGGGGGACAGACTGATCAACCTCTACGGGAGACGGCTGGGGGACAGCCTGACGGACCTCTACACAAGTTGTCTGGGTGGCAGCCTGACGGACCTCCACACGAGCTGTCTGGGTGGCAGCCTCTCGGACTAACACAGGAGCCAGCTGGGTGGCAGACTCCCGGACCTTCACGCGAGCTGTTTGAGTGGCGGCTTCTCGGACCTCCACACGAGATCTCCGCGTGGCACACTCACAGACTAACACAGGAGCCGGAATGCTGGCAACCTCATGGACCCTCACCGGACAACACTGGGTCTCAGCCTCCTGGTGCTTCTCTGAATTGGAAGAAAAGCAGTGTAAGGAGACCTGTAAGGACAGTCAACCCTGTGACCTGCAGGGGCCAAGGGTTCCCAAACACAGGGCCTTCTGGCCTTTTAGAACACTTCAAACCTCACTTTCCCCAGGTGAATCCCTCCCACGGAGCCAAAATTTACCAGGCAGGGCAGCCCCACCTACTCCCAAAGCCATACTTTGATTCATTAGATTACGGAAGTGCTCTGCCAAGTTAAGGATCATCTCCGACACATCCTTTTGGTAATGCAGCGGCCCGAATATCAAAATCTCAGCTTCCTCTTCAGGGTTCCATATGTTCACATTAATCACGGTACGTGACACACACTCCACATGTGGGACGTGTTCTCCATCCTTACCTGGCCAGGGAACAGGGGAGACATGAGGATGTGGCGGTTTCCACTTCTTGGCATGTTAGTTAGAAAGTCGAGGGAGTGGGGTTGGGTAGCACAGGCCAGGCTAGGGCCACAGCCACCGGAGAGGCTTCCTCCAGGACAAACCCAGTCAGAGTGTACATTGGGGTCAGGAAAAGAGTTACCTCTGCCCTCTCTTCCCAGCTCACTCACCAAAAATCGCTTCTACTAGCCCAGCCTCCATATACATTGCCTTAGGCTGGCTCATGTACTCTGGACCGAACCACTTGGGCAGCTCTTTGGACTTCTCGACCGTTTCAAATAAGCCTGCTTCTTTGGGGCGCAGCGGGACCAGCGTGGGAAACCTCTTATAAGCAGTCATGCTGTACCAGTCTTGCTGCGGATAGCTTATGCAACTTCATACCCAGTAAAACCAAAAGCAACCACTCTGCTCTGACTAGCCATATTTGAGGGATTGTTTGCTAGCTCCACCCACTGGTGTCCTTCCAATCAGATCTCAGGCCTTGCTTCCCATTCCCAGGAGCCCTACCTCTCCTCAAAGCCTTACAGATGTGCTGGCTGCACCTGTGTGTGTTGGGGAGGGGTCAGGAGCTGGGGGAGGGGGGCTGGAGAGGTGGGTGGCACCCTGCACCTGGAGGACAGGCAGGTTTCTGGTCTTATTGGGAAGCAGCAGACTTCCTAAGCATCAACTCGGGGAAGTGAGGACAGAGCACCCAACCTCAAGACCGAGTCCCTTCTAGGTCAATTAAGTCTCAGTATTCCCCGCACCTTAGCACCATATCCTTTTCCTTTCTGTTGCTTTTGGTTTTGAGACAGTTGCGCCCAGACAGGAATTAAGGTCTGTTCAGGTATGCAGGGCCTCCCGATTCTTCTACTTTCTAGAGACAGCTGGGTGGGGGCAAAAGAAAGCACTGTTAATGAAGGTAACTCCAGGCACGTGGCTTCCTAACCAGAGAGACTGCATTATCTTCCTAACCAGATTGCATTAGCTCAGTAACCATGTCTCATTATGTTGGGAGAGGGGTTTAAAGGACAATGGCAGAGATGATAGATGTTCAATTTAAAAAGCATTAAGAGGGCTGGACATGATAGCTCCACACTTGACCCCAGTTTGTGGGAGGCTGAGACATCTGTATCTCTGTGAGTTTGAAGCCAGCCTGGTCTATGTAAGAGTTCCAGACCAGTCACGGCTACGGACTAAATTCCTGTCGCAAAAGAAAAAGCAAAAGCAAGCCACATGAAAACTACCACACAGAGTACTTCTTCCTCTAGACTTGTTTTTCTAATTACAAGTTCTGCCAGACATTCACTGTCAGAAAACACAGTTTTTAGCTCTTAAAATTATAATCGATGGTGTGTTTCCCTTGATGAGGGTCTTTGGAAATCTTGGTTTACTTGCTTTAAGCTACTTTGATAAGACTTTGACATGAACGAGACACCTTAGGTCTGAAGAAGCAGATTCTGAGAAGAATATTATAAACACCTGTTCTGGGTATGAAGACACTGAGGCAAGGGAGCACAGCTCACGTCATGATCTTGGCCAGATCCAGCCAGGACATAAACACCCACATTCCCAGAGAAAGGGACAGGCTACACAACACTGTCCTTGAACTGCATACACATGAGACTGCTTAAGTACAGACATTCTCCCTCCAGAGAGCAAATAAACATGCTGAGAGTACACCAACGGGAGGAAAAGCATAATTGGGAAACATCAGCAGCACTCAGCCCGATGGTAAAGTCAAATCCGTAATCTGCACACTAACTGAAGCTGCAGCCTGAAGGTGTCAGACCCAATGTATAAATATTAGGAGGGAAAAAAATCCTCTCTAACCATGCACACAGCAGAAGCACCAGCTATGCCCAGATGTGGACTGAACCGACAGGCAAACACATGGGGCTCCATGATCTGCAGCGAAGAGCCAGAAAACCTGACTTCACGTGCTCCCACTCCTTCACCCACCCCTGCCCCACAAGCCCTTCCCACCACCAAACTCAGGGAGTCTACCCAGTCTACTTACAGTCTATAGATATGACCATAATTCATTTATCTTCGAGGGAAGGCTTATTCAAAGGTAATGTGGAAACACATTGATCCAACGTCTACATACTTGTTAAATTCAAGTGCTTGAGAGTGATGTTTTAGAAGGCCAGCTGTGGTATGGATCTGTAAATCTGGATCTCAAGACCATGACAGCCTTTGATCACTCAAAGATCTCATGTCCTCAATGAGACTCTAGGTCTATCTGTGTTACGGCAGGTGAGGTTACCTTCAGCTCTCTACCTAGCACTCACATCTTTGGTGGCTGCAAAAGCTTAATTCCCTGAATGACCTGCCACTGTGGGCTAAGGTTGTATAAGGCACTTCAGGCCGTGTGGGATAGTTCTCCCAATTCTTGGACTAAATCTTAAAAAGCTGCAACAAGTTACAAACGGATGCTGAGTTAAAGTCTATCGGAGAGGAGGAGAAGCAATTGGAACAGGATGCGGTGCTGTTGATCTCGCCTGCTGGCTGGGTCTCAACTGCAGAGCTCACAGGCAGGAGCCCCCAGAGCTCCTGCACGGCTGCACAGCTCACTTGGTGTCTCAACAGCCACACAGCCCTTTCTCCTTCTCCTCACTTAGCTGATCTGCTGAGGCGTGGCCATTGGATCGCACCACTCCTTCTGGAATCCAGGACTTGTCCACACACCTTTCCATCCTCTTCATTATCAGGTCCAGCAGCATCTCGATGGCTTGGCTTATGTTTGTCCCATTGGCAGCACTAGTTTCAAAATAGGGGATTCTGGAAGACAGGAACAATCCGGTAACAATGGGGAAGGAGGACAGTGACCTTTGACCCTCAGAAGTTTTGGGCCATTCATAATTTAGAGAATAATTTGAGGATAAACGTACATGACAACAGTGTGACTTTAATAGTAACCAGAGAGGAGACAACAGTATTGCAGTTAACATAACTCAATGTGCCAAATCACAAAACAAATGAATTCCATTCCAATCTGTGTCTTTCTCAAAACAGTTCTTCAGGTTTCATTTTTCATAATGATATCATTTGCCAGCAACTAAATCAAACTCCAGCTAAAAGGAGTCCTATCACTGCAACTGGCTTAAGCCAGTCATTCTACTTGGGCTGGTGTTTGCACCTGTGTCTCTCAAAGAGCAAGTGTCCTGAACAGGGTGTAAAAAAAACACTGGACTTTGTGTTGTCTAAGCATAAAATGGGGGGCGTGGGGCTGGGGACAATAATCTAGACTGTGGTGGTTCATGCATTTAATGCCAGCACTAGGGAGACAGAGGCAGGCAGATGTCAGAGTTAGAGGAAACCTAGTCTACAGAGTGACTTTTGGGAAAGCCAGGGCTTCACAGAGAGACCCTGTCTCAAAAAACCAAATAAATATATAGTCTGTGCCTGGGGAAGAAAATGAGTATAAAGAAAAGACTCGGAGCTGGAGAGATGGATCAGAAGTTCAGAGCACTGGCTTCTCTTGCAGAAGATTCCGTTCTGGATTCAGTTCCCAGCACCCACATGGAGGCTCACAGGGTCTGAACTCAAGTTCCAGGGGATCTGAGCCCTCCACTGGCTCCCCCAGACTTAGCTTCTATGTGATGCACAGGCATAAACGCAGGAAAACCTTGCCCAACAGCATGTAAAATATAAAGAGTTTTTGGGTTGTTGTGTTGTTGTTTGAGACAGGATCCTTCTACACAGCCCTGACTGTCCTGGATTCATCATGTAGACCAGGATGGCCTTGAACTCACCTTGAACTCTCTCACTGGACTGAGACTCACCTGCCTTGTCTCCCAAGTGCTGGGATGAAAGGTGTGTGCCTCCCTGGCCCTAAATACTTTGTTGTTGTTTTTAAAGAATGAAGAGGAATACAGAGCCAACACAGAGGTACACACCTGTAATCCCAGCACACAGCAGAGACAGGATTGCTGCAAATTCAAGGCCAGCCTAGTCTACACATCAGATTCCAGTCCCCAGCCAGAGTCAGACCTTGTCTCAAAGGCAGAAAGGGCAGAAAGGGGTGGGGGAGGAAGGAAAGGATGAAAGAACTAAAAGCCAGGGAGATGGTGACACACTTGGGACCCTGGGAGTTTCACGACAGAACTATGTAAGAGGCCCTGTCTCAAAAAGAGATTCTGGGTTGTAGAGCAACACTGTGCTCCCTCCACAGCCCTGGACCCTTCCCCTTATCTCTGAAGAGGAAGAAGAGGAACAGCAGCAGTTCATAAGGTCATGGTGCCAAGGAGATGACACTCGCAATACTCAGCACAGGCCCTAACACTCAGACATGACAGTCTGCTCCCAGGAACAGTATTCTTGCTGGTTGTGGATTTCTGTACATTCGAGCGCAGCTTGGTCTACAGAGTGAATTCCAGATGCCAGTGAAAGGGTTAAGTACTGAGAAGACTATCTCAACCTTAGTGTGTGAGTGTGTGGGTGTGTGTGTGTGTGTGTGCATGTTTCTGTATTCTTCCCCCAAAATTTATTAAACAAAAGTTTAGGTATCTAGGCATAAATTCAAAAGGCTCTTTATTTTAGCCATAGACATCTGGCACTCCCCTTCCTGTCCACATGGTGGTGGTAATGCAGCACTAGCCAAGGAGCTGTCTTGCTTAGTGGCATGAAAAATGGTTGGTTAATACTGATCTCCACCTACAAACGACCACTTAATTAATGGCTATGTAGAGGCGTGAGGACAACTAATTTTGATATGCTTTAAAAATATTCACCACAATTTAAAAATAAAGACATCAAGCAAACAAAATGATTATCAAATCCATACAAGGGACTATCTCCTGTACAGTTATCCACCAGGGTTTTCAAAAGAGCACAATCCTGAACCAGCTGATATCGAAAGGGCAGAAGCCTTAACAAGCTGACCTCTTTTCCATGATTTCTTTATTGAAAAAACAAGAAACTTAAAACCTAGTTACCAGGGATGAAGAGAAGGCTCAGTGGTTAAGAACGCCTACCGTCTTGCAGAGGACCTGTGTTTAGCCCCCAGTACACACATCAGACACTCACAACTGCCTGTAACTTTAGCCCCAGACAGGTACTATGCCTCTGACATCTGTGGGGTTCCTGCAGAGCACCTGTACTCACTTGCACACACACAACTACATATATTTAAATTGAATTACATCTATGCTTTAATGTAGTTACGGGAATGGTATTGGGTCTTATATGTAGTTCAATACGAAAGCACTTTCCTGGTCTGTGAAAGCCCTTGGGTTCAGTCACCAGTTCTGCAGAAGTTGCCAGAATGACAGCAAGGATGTCTGGGGAGTTTCGTCAAATGTGTCTATGGGTTTGGCTTCCATGTGGATGCAGAATTCGTGGGGAGTCTTGCAGAAAGCTAACTGCAGGATCACAGGAAAGGGCTGTGTGGTGATCATCTGAACCCGAGGACTGTGGCAAATGAAGTCTGGATCCTCTGTTGAGTTACTCCTGGAATTCATTACACAAAGCTAAGGATGCCACTGAATTTCTGATCCTTCTGCCTCCACCTCCCAAGTGCTGGGATATAGGTGTGTCCTACTATGCCTGGTTTATGCAGTGCTGGAATGGAATCTGAGACTTTGTGCATACTTGACAACAACGCCGGGACTGAATTATATCTCCAGCCCTGTGATATAATCTCACTAAGTTGCTCAGGCTGGACTAAAACATAAAATTTTCCTGTCTTACTCAGCGCCCAGAATAATGGGATTATAGGCCTGTGCCCTATGTCCAGTACATCTGACCTTAAAAAAATCTTTAAGTGTGATGTCTTTTATGTGATATGTGTGTGTGTGTGTGTGTGTGTGTATACATACATACATACATACATACATACTTTCAGTTATTTAGAATCAATGTTGTTAATTTGTTTTGTCTGTGTATAGCTTTTCTGTTGTCTTTTGAGCTGTACCCTGTTTTGACTACGCACCTTTGTTAAACTTATTGTATGAGAGGGTACATCTACTTACTGTTAAACTGGATTTACTTCATAATTATTCTTTATTATTACTCATTAATTGCTTACCTCATTATTCGTCATTATTATTATTTATACAAATGAATGCTCAGCACACAGGAAGCCTAGGTTACCATCTTCAGTGCTCCATAATCTGGGCATGTGAACATACCTGTAATTCTAGCACTCAGGAGATGGGAAGAGTAAGGTCATTCAAGCTTATTCTTGGCTAGAAATTGAACTGGAGGCCAGCCTGGGGGAATATATGATGCCCAAAAGAATAAAAAGCCACTTTTCTTACAAATATTACTGCTGTTGAGCGATAATAAAACAAGAGATGAGCAGGATTAAAATTAGTAATACACAGGGCTGGGGGTGGCGCGGTGGTTAAGACACCTGACTGCTCTTGCAGAGGACCCAGATTGACTCCCAGTACCCATGTGTTGGTTCACAAGTACCTGCAGCTCCAGTTCCAGGGGATCTGGTGCCCTCTTCTGGCCTCTAAGGCATGTGTGTACATGTAGTGTAGGCACATGCATCGTGCAGGTAACCACCTGCACATGAAATAAGATAAACCTTTAAAAAAACCTTCCAGCTTTCCTTTGAAGTTCCTTTTGTTTTAAGTATGTTTTAAATTTGTTTTTTTGACAATTTCATAGTCTTTTCATCCCCCTCTGCACCTCCTCCCAGACCCTCTCCACCTCCTCCCTACCCATCTAAATTCACATCCTCTCTCCCTCCCTTCCTGCCCCCTCCAAGTCCACCCCACCGAAACACTGAATCCAGTGTGTTGGCTGCTGATTCTGGGTGTGGGGCCTGCCCTGGAGTGTGGTCTATATACCAGGTGTAACTCCATCAGAGAAAACTGACTTTCCCTCTCCCAGCAGCAATCAGATGCAGCAACTCCTTAGCTGGGAGTGGGACTTCAGCCCACCTCGCCCCCTGGTGCTGGAATTTGTCTGGCATGAGCTTCTGTGGGACTTGTGCCTGCCACCTCAATCTCCAGTTCATCTGTACATCTGCCATTCCTGTCTGGAAAATTGTTGTTCTTTGAAGTCATCCACCACCTTGAGTCTTGGTACCTTCCCAACCCCCGCTTCCACATAGATCCCTGACTCTTGAGGGGTGATGTGATGTAGACATTGCATTTAGGGCTGAGCGTTTTGATGTCTCTTATTCAAAAGACAGGTGTCTTATGACATGTGCACACACACACTTTTAAGGGTTATCATATTCTCCCATAGCTCTCTGATAAGCATGCTGGAGTGTGTAATAAGGACAGGAATAACAGTCCATTCAGTTTTAAAGATTGTATTATCAATGCTTTGCAAGTATTCTCTCAGCTCTTTGCATCTGTTTATGCATTTGTGGTTTTCAGAAGCACTTTGCATATATTTTGTATTGATCACGGGCTCACGTTAAGACTTCCGTTGAACACGTTTTCCTGTATCCTAGGCCAGCTGCAAATGCATGCATACTGTGAAAACCCAGATATCGTGCTGTGTGGAAATCAGAGTGACCTGGAAGAGCAGAGGGCAGTGAAAGAGGAGGAGGCCAGGGAGCTCGCAGAGAAGTATGGGTGAGTATTCCTGCTGTGGTGGGATCTAGAGGAAGCATCTTAACAGCAGCATTATCATGTGAGCAAGTACTGAAAAGACCTAGTGAGAAAACAGAGTGAGAAGCTCAGCTTTCGGCCATGGGAGGTGTCAAATGCCTCATATTTCACGTGAGTATGGCAGTGGGAGTTTCGGGAGACACAGGGGGTGTGGGTGTCCCCTGGTGTCTTGTGCCCCTCTTGTCAATCTCCTGGAATTTGCAGGAAGAGCTTTGAGTGACTACACTGACTGTAGCGCTTTCTGTCCAACATGCAAACAGAAGGCTCCTAGAATAAGGACATCCTGTGTTGAGCAAGGAAATCTCAAAACCACTTTCGATAGCATCGCTGAGTCCTGGCACAGGAGGCCTTTTTGGGAATCACAGAGCAGGTGCTGCCTTTGCTGGGGAGGAGGTGAAGATACCCTGTGGTTTAGTTGGTTTTGAGTGGAGGAGAGCCAGAAAACACTGTCTTTCTCCTTAAGCTCTTGGGGCAGTTCATGGTGGCACCACGGGACTTGCACAAGTCAGTAGAGGGTGAACTCCAGGGGAATTATCGCTTCACTTTACTTCCCTCTCCTGAATTATGAGAGTGCAAATGTAGGTTTAAAGCTCACTATTAAAGTAGAAGGCAGGGCTGGAGAGAAGGCTCTCAGCTGAGAGCAGTTGCTGCACAATCACAAGGACCAGAGTTTGGACCTCATCACCCATGTAACAAGCTGGGAGTCTGGTGCATGCCTATATCCCCAGCTCTGAGGGAGGCAGAGACAGGAGAATCACTGGGACTTGCTTCCAGCCCCTAGCTGAGAAGATGTGAGTCCCAGGTTCAGGGAAAGACCTTGCCTTAAAGGAATGGGCTGAGAGTGGGAGAGAGGGACACCTGATATCTTTCTGGCTTACATAACTTCATGCAGACACATGTGCATACAGTCACATACATAGACACATCATAAAAAACAAGCCTTTAATATAAGGAGACAAGAAACAGAATTTTTTTGTGTGTGTGGTTTTGTGAGACAAGGTCTCTTGTATCCCAGACTGACCTTGGACTCCATGTGTAGCAGAGGATGATTTTGAATTCCTGAGGCTCCTGTCTCTGCCTCCCCAGTGCTTAGGTTACAGATATGTTCCACCATGCCTGAGTTTATCCAGTACTGAGGACTGAACCCAGGGCTTCAGACATTCTAGGCAAGCACTCTACCAGGGAGCAGCATCCCCAGCTTGGAGGCAGGATTTTGAAGGGACAGAACATGAGATTGTATGGTCTTATAGGTAGGACGTTAACCTGATAGTAGCTCTGGGGCTTAGGCAGAGTCAAGGAAGGCCAGGGAAGGACTATTCCTGTTGACTGTGTGACTATTGCTTTGTACTTCTGTGGGTTGAAGTAGGTTCAGCAAGGATTGGAGGATGGGACTGACACAGGGGGAGGGGATGGAGGGTTAGGTTGGCCAAGTGGAAAGAAGTCATGCTCTGGGAAGGTGGCTTTAAGTGTCAGCCAAGGGAGACAGAGGGTAGGAAGCCTTTGAGCCCAGAAGGGTGCTATGCTTTTCCAGATCAGTTAGGGAGCTGCAGGTAGGACGAAATGGAGGGCAACAGACTGCAAACAGACATGAGGTAGGCAGGGGCTGGATTCCTGGGACAGTGAAGGAGGGATGCAGGAGAGAAAACACAGGTGTGGGTCAGTTCCCACTTCACCTGGAGGATCCCCAGCCCTGCTGCCTTACTCTGCCAAGGAGATGCAAGGAGATAGGGAGTGTTTCATGCAGGGTAGATGGTGTGGGTCCTGAGAAACCTCTGGGAGCTTTTAACAGTTTTGTGAGTGTGGGCCTCACCTCTGCTGTTGTAGTCCTGTGGAGTTTTAGCAGTAGGGTTCAGCTGGGTACTTGTATATGAAGAGATCCTGAGCGGGGAGATGATGGCACAGTGGCAAAGAGCTTTACCTTGCAAGCATGAGGATCTGAATTTGATTCCCCTCGGAACTGACATTAAAGCCTGGCATGGTGGCACATACCTTTAATCCAATCCTAGTACTCAGGAGGCAGAAAGCAGGCAGATCTCTGTGAGACTGAGGCCAGCCAGGACCACACAGTGAGACCCTACCTTACAGAACAAAACAAAAGGTTGGGCATCTTAGCTCTTTCATTTAATCTCAGCTCACCAAGGAAGACACAGAGGCATAATCATACATTCACGGCCTGCCAGACCTCAACAGAGGTAACCACCATCATGCCATAGTGGACAGTGGAACCCCGAGCATCTGAGCTCAGGTGTTTTTTATTGATCCAGAACTTCTCAGGTGTTCTCTGATAGCATGTGCGGATCATTAGCAATCAAACAACACACATAAATCCAATACCTGCAGACAGTACAAAATGCCAAGATCTAGACAGCCCTTCACCCAACAGTGCATGAAACCATTTTAAACATAACTAAAAATAAATGAACTTCTACAATTCCCCTTTTCTGTATAAGCCAATCTTAAAAAAAATAAAAACCTTTATGTCTACAACAATTTAATACTACACCCAAAAAACCGTTTAAAAGAGGAACAATTATGAGGCTTCTAGTACACATGACCAGATAATACCAAACATGTATCATCTTTTTACAATGTCTTTGGACAAGAGAAAAACATCAATGTTCAATTATCTGGAGTTCACTCAAGATCTTCTGGGCTCTCTCCAAAGGGCTTGGGTCACTTGTCAGGCTCTGTCCTCTGCAGCACACACGGCTTGTCCTCCAGGGTCCAGCTGGCTCCCCTCCACTGCTGCTGCCTGCTCTTGGTGGTCGCCCCATGGTACTGGCATCTTCAGGATTCTGGGTTCTCTTGCAGCAACTTCCTGCACTACCAATAGCC